>JANBPO010004398.1:0-20768 GCA_024336825.1 Amorphophallus titanum | reverse complement strand
GGGCCCTTCCATGGCCCATTATCCCTCTTATGGGCTTCCCCCTCCATCGGTCTATCCATCTGCTCCATATACAAGTTCTGCTCTTCCTGCCTTGTCTCCTCCATCCCGGGAATGGGAAATTCTTGAGAAGTGGGCTACCATACAGCAGCAAATTGATCTCCTTCAAAAAGGTTGGCTCACAATCCCTTGTCGATATCCCCGTTCCTAACTTCCGAGATATTCATTTTCCCCCTCAATCAGAGCTTCCCGTATACCGGAGATACGAAGGGAATGGCAACCTGTTTATTCACATCCGGGAGTTTTTGTATGAATCGACGTAGTTTCAGCATGACGATCGCCTTATGGCGTATCTCTTCCGTCGATCATTGGATGGGGTCGCACTAGAGTGATTTTATACCTTGCCTTTGGAGGAGGCAGAGAGTTTTAAGATTGTGAAGGAGAAATTTATTCAGAGATTCCAAGATCGAGTAGGCCCGGAGTATTCATTTACCGACCTGGTAGCAGAAAAGATGAAAGCAGATGAAGACTTTGCTACATATGCAGACTAATGGAGGCAGATGGCCTCACGTGTGCCCGGGCAGATCTCGGAGGAAGAAAAGGTGAAATTATTGATTTCTAATGCCACTCCGACGTTCCGGAACATACTTGCTATGAATGATATTTCAAATATGCACTAGTTGTATAGCTGAGCCCGATTCATCCAAACACAGTTTAAAGACTCCCCAATCCATTCCTTATTTAAGGCCCAAAAGCCAAAGTCTATTAGAAAGACCCAGGGCCCAGTCACCGAGGGAGTATAGACTAATGAGCAGGTGCAGGCTGTTAACTAGTCCGCACCACCCCATTTGCAGTAGCCACAACGTACCACCCAATTCTCTGCTCCACCACCTCCTCGACCTGCATTTCTAGCTTCCCAACAACCACAACAACCACCACCACCACAATAGCCGTAGCAGCCACCTCAATACCATAATGTTCCACCTCCTACTAGCTACGCACTTGCTCGATCGGGTCCAAAGGGAGCCAATTATCCTCCACTTTCAGAATCTCTTCCTGACGTCTTTTCGGCTCTAATATACACTGGTGACATACAACTCCCACCGAAATGTCAAAACTAGAATCCGACCACCGATCAGTCAAGGTATTGCGTCTACCATCGGCAGCCCGGGCACACGATCGAAAGATGCTGCCAATTTAGAGATTTGGTGTACGATTTGCATGAGGGCCAGAGAATTGATTGGGCCAAGATGCACAAGCTCATTGAAGATATTAAAGAGAGAAGAAGACAAGCAAGGCCACAGCAAGTGGCACCTCAGCAGCAACAGTTCCGGCAACCTCAACAACCTCCACAGCAGCAGCAGCAACAACCTGAACTTGGGATTCATCAAAATCTCATGCCAGAACACCAACCCGCTCCAAAATAACAACAATTAATACAACAGTAGTCCACAACTAGTACAGTGACGAAAATGAAGTACAACTACACGGGACATACCCCGGCTCTGGCAACCGGTAACTAACCCTGGGCACTAGAACCGCGCTGAACCTCAGACGAGCTCATCTGAAGCCTCGCCTCACATGAAACATGGTGAAAACATGCAGGGAATGAGCCTCATAACAAAAAGATTCAGTAGGGATCACTCGAACCCCTGTCTCGTAAAACGAGAAACTACAACGCAACATAGCGAAGGCGGGTGCAATAGGAATAAATAAACAGAAAAGTCCTGCTACTACTGACACTGGTCTCACGGTGCGAAAATCGAGACACACGTCATGGTGACACGACCAAGAGTCACGGCCTGACAAGACAGGAGTACCACCCACTAGAAGCAAGGCCGGATGCGTCCCTTGACATCTTAGACCGCGCCTCAGGTGCCTCGCTGCAACGCCCCAGGCGGAGCCAATGATACTGTACAAGTAACCACAGAACAAGAACTAGCTGGGCTCGCTCTCGTCAGCACGTGCCCGTTGCCCCCAACCACATGTGCACACATAGACCGTGCGTCCTAGGTCTGGTCTCTAACTGGTTTTTCCCTCAGTCGGACTCTGGCTATAAGACATGGGGCCCTACGGTAACCAGTCTAAAAATCGTCTCTCGGGGTAGCCTCTCCACTACTCCCCGGTGGGACCACACGCGGGAAGGCTACGATTAGTGGAGGGTCGCTGAAGGAGTAGACTCTCAAGTCAGGGGAAAATAGCGTCTAAACTGGACGAAGTACGAGGACCGCTCCCCGCACTGACACCGACTCATGGTGACACAAGCCGAGAACACAACTCCCGAGACCCAACGGTACCTGAACACGTGGCCCCGACATGATGTCCTACATCAGTCAGGTCACGGGTCAACACGTGGATCGAGATCCACTCACCCGGGACTTGAATCGGCATGAAAAGAACCACTGGTTAGACGAAACACAGTAAATGGTCCACCCTGGGCCGTTCCTGGGTAAACGGACGACCGATGGACCTTCTCAGAACCCAAACGGTTCTGCACAGACCATTCGATGATCTGGCACGGTTGCCCTCAAACCGCAGCACATGCAAACGGTCCTCACTGGGCCGTGTAATATATACACGGTCCCCCATTGGACCACTCCAGGAATTGAACGGCCACAATGGGACCGTTCAGTCTCTGGACTGGATGAGAAACTGCACGGTCCTCTTTGAACAGTGCTGGACCTGAACGGTCCATGTAACGACCCGGGATCCGAGTACCGGAAAGGAACCGGCGCGACTCGAATCTCGGCCCGTCTCCCGCGAGCCCGAAGACTCGGAAGGGAAGAAAGGGTGGTGTGAGGGTGTGTAAGAAGCTAAAGTGACTGCAGGGATAGCACGACTCACCCAATTGACAACACAATCACTGCTCTAGCATAATTCTTTATAATTCTCTACACAAAACCTCCTCAAGGACACGACCAAATGATCATGACCATCAAAATCATGTCACTCCACATTCACCACCCATGCCAATTCTTGGAACAAGTGAGGTACACAAAAATAGACAAGTCTAGCATCACCTTAGTTACTCCAAATCCTTTGGTATGCAAGTGACACTCGACACTTCCTCGCACCTCAAGGAGACGTGACCCACACACGAACTCATGCCACCACTGGGCTAACCGTACTTAATAGGCCAATTGGGACATCAACTTTCACATTTGCCAGCTCACCTTACATCCTTCACAAGGAACGCCTTCACAACTACATTTTCCAGCTCAATTTAACTCCCCCAATCATCTCAACTAACTGCGATCCTTTAGTCGGCTCGACACCACCAGCATCCTTTGCCTTGCGAGCCGAAGCACTTTTGAACACTACTAGACTAACTATGGTCCCAACACCAACTTCTCATCAGTTCCCAACTACATGCATGGAACACAACACAATCGGCCACCTGAGGCCTCATAATTCCACAACTCGCCATTCTCGAACTTCTCGACACCAACTTCTCAATGCCACCTAAGGCCTCACAATTCCACAGCTCTGGCCCAAACACCAACTTATCATCAGTTCCCATCTACACACATGGAACACAACACAATTGGCCACATGAGGCCTCACAATTTCACAGCTCGCCATTCTCGAACTTATCTCAGTTGATAACAACCTGGTTGTAGAAATCCATCCGCTAGCCACCAGCCACACGCCCACTAGAAATCTCGTCTACTCCAATGTTCCCTCTGCTTGTCTACAAGAGTCGACAACCAATAACTTCTGGATCTTAGCAACTCATCTGTCGGCTCTGACACCTGCTATCTTAGCTCACCAAATCAAACTCCATCTGGATACCACATTTGGTTCCAACTGAACTCCTTTACCAACTCCAACTTCTCAATGGGAGTATGACGAGGTTACTTAGATAAACCTCACAATCCTGAAACCACACCAACTCAGAACCTAAAGCACTAGGAAACTCATTCCAAGTTGCAACAACACAGGGTTTCCATCTGACACCATCACTTCTAGAGCCCTTACACCCAGGAAGCATTTGTTCCACACCATGAGACTAGCCAACTTACTTATTATCTTTATTCATTTCAGCATTAATTTTTTTATTATGCCATTATACATATTTTGAAGTCCTTGGCAGCCAAACAATCAAAACCACTATCGTAAAATCTTGTTTCCAAGTGAAAATTTTCAATGGCTATCGGATGCCATCCGAACGTCGATACTTATCGCCTTATCACATTGTAGTATACCTCGACCTCCTATGGGTGCATACCACAATACACACCAAAAGCTCTCTATGCTACACCCTCCCCCACTAAAAAAAATTGGGTCCCCAAATTCAATTTGCACATATAAAGACATGGAGGGAGCAGAATACTCACATTCTAGAATAGTTTTGAAAATCTCTTTCGCATGGATTCTTCAGTTTCCCACGTGACTTCTTGTTCCAAGCACTTGTTCCATTGTACCTTTACCATATGAATGGTCTTATTTTTCAAAACTCAGACCTCTCAGTCAAGGATCTTCCTCGGCTTTTATTCATAGGTAAGGTCCTTCTAAATCACCAAATCGTCGTGGTTGATGACATGGAATGGATCGTGCACATACTTCTTCAGCATAGAAATGTGGAACACATTGTGCACTTCAGATAATTATGGTGACAAGGCAATGCGGTAAGCTACCTCGCCGGCTCTCTCCAGCACTTCAAATGGACCTATATACCTTGATGTAAGCTTGCCCTTAACATTGAATCTTCAAATACCTCATCTAGGAGAGACCTTGAGAAAAATATGGTCTCCAACTTGGAGTTCCAATTTTCTTCTTCTAGTGTCAGCATATGCCTTTTCCCTGGATTGGGCTATTTTAAGTCTTTCTCTGATGAGTTGGACCTTCTCGGTTGTATCTCGTACCATATCCAGACCTAGAAGTTATCTTTCGCCGATTTCATCCCAGCATATTGGTAAATGATAACTCCTGGCATAAAGTGCTTCAAAAGGTGCCATCTAGATACTAGCTTGGTAGTTGTTGTTGTAAGCAAACTGGGCCAGGGGTAAGTGGTCATGCCAGCTTCCATCAAAGTCAATGACACACGCCCTTAACATATCTTCTACAATTTGATTTGTTCTCTCGATCTAACCATCTATTTGGGGATGAAAGGAAGTGCTGAAGTTGAGCTTCATCCACAAGGATTGTTGTAGACCCTTCTTGAAATGAGAAGTGAAGCGCGGGTCTCAGTCAGACACGATCGACACAGGGACACCATGTAATCGATCAATTTCTTTGATGTACAAGCCAGCTAGAAAATCAACTGACCAACGGCTCTTGATGGACAAGAAGTGTACCGACTTGGTCAATCGGTCTATAATAACAAAAATTCCATCATGTCCACCCTTGGACTTAGGCAAGCCCATGATAAAGTCCATGCTGATATCCTCCCACTTCGACTTGGAAATATCTAGAGGATGTAACTTTTCGGCATGCCTTTGATGTTTCGCCTTCACTTGTTGGCATGTGAGATAGTGAGACACGAAGTCTGCTACCTCTCTTTTCATGTTAGGCCACCAGAAAGTTCTCTTCAGGTCTTGATACATTTTAGTGACTCCCAGGTGAATTGTATACCCCGATCGGTGTGCCTCTTCAAGAATCTTCTTCTTTAACTCAGGATAGTCCGACACACATGTCCTTTCATGGAATAACATTCTTTCGTCAGATGCTAAAGGGCTAAAAAGATAGGTGTGGTGTACATAGAAATAGAAAATAAAGCAGGATAACATATATAATAACAGAAATAAATAACTAACTACAACAGAGTCCAGTCCAACAGAAAGTATAGTCTAAAATAGAAAAATGTACCACATGTCAAGTGAACACTCGGCCCAGCGAACTGGCAACAAGGGCCTCCACGCAGTGCCCTCGAATCACGAGAAAGAATCGCAACACCTAAAAACCAAGGGTGAGCCTCCTATCACTGGCTCAGTAGGGGTCCCGCGGAACCCCGACCGAAAATAACGGTAACGGAAAGCAGCAACAACTGCAACAGGAATAGCAATAACGGTAGGAAAAGTAACTCGGTGACCGATAAAGCCTCGACTCTATAGCTACTCCTACCGAAACAAAAACCAACGCCCTGATCCCACTGTTAGGGAACTACTAGAATGCGGACCACCCTAGTCACGCTACTCAGAAAACGTCACGACACCTCTGTCGTGGAGACCTGTGCTCATACACGAAGGCCCAATCTGAAACCACGCGGTCCAAAAACACGGTCACGACCTCGCTGTCTTGGACTCTACGCCAGCTAGGGAAACCCTCGGTGACGCTCACCGAAAACCCTAGATCTCGGCTCGAGAAAACACCCGAACAACACATGAAATCCCATCTCGCAGACGGGTAATGGAAACTCGCGACACGACAACTCACGTCACGTGATGGGAGTACCACCCACCAGAAGCAAGGCCGAATGCGTCCACTGACGACTTAGTCCGCACCTCAGGTGCCTGCCTACGGCTCCCCAGGTGGAGGCTAAGACACCGTACTAGTAACACAGAACAAGGATTAGCTGGGGTCGCGCTCGTCAGCGCGTGTCCTCTGTCCCCAGCTACGCGTGCACACATAGACTATCTACTCTAGGTCGGGTCCTCTAGCTGGTTTTCCCTCCAGCTGGACTCAGGCTGCAAAGGCAAGGGGCCCTACGAAAATCAGCGTAAAACCATCTCACTCGGGTCATGCTCTCCACCACTCTTAAGTGGGTCCGCACACGCGTGCGTAGGAAAGCTGCGACTAGTGGGGGCTCACAAAACGTGAACACTAAAAACCACGCACGCACCCATCACGAGTAACGCGAAGTAACAGGTGGCCCGAGGCCACCAGACTCTGGATAGTCCACTAGACCTAATAACCAAATGGTCCTTGAGTCACAAGACTCGGGTCAAGATCGTCGCACGTAACGGCACAACGCCGTCAATTTGGCCTAATCCTTAGGTCTGAAACCACGGTAACACGAAACTTTCAAACACCCCACAACACAAACACAGAACCCACAACGTCCGGGGAATCCACGAGGCCGAAAGTCAACAACTGGGTCACAACCGGGTCGACCGGAGACCGATACAATGCAAAACGGACACGACGAGCTCACACACGTGTGTTCAACATTTTCCCAAACACCTTGTGGGCGCATATATTCTAGCCCCCCTACATCAAACCACGAGCCAACTCGTAGTTCCATCACACTAATTGGGTCCTACAACAAGCCCCCAGCAATCCAGGGCCACCCTGACCCTCAGACACGTGGCGATGAGCCACCTATCTTTAGCTCTCCAGCCAACCCGTGGCTACCTCGTCAACCCACCGTGCAATGTTACACATAGCTCGAGGTAGGGTCCATGTGCATAAAGTGCCCCTCCTTAGCTCCCCTGAGCTCCCATCCTCAGCCGAAGGCCCACATTGGGGTCCCTCAGCCAGCTAGTCAAGCCGTTCGACAATCCGGGGTGTGTCGGGTATTTACCCAAAAACCTTGCAAGCGGCTACTATGACTCGAAGCACAACGACCACCATGGGCCCATCCCAACATCCCAGGGCCTAGTGTCCCTCAAAGGACACTCCCAGACAATGAAAGAAGACCCTCGGGGGCCATCCCCGGGGTTATGACCTGCCTGGGGCCCATTGCCCCCAGGGCGCAGCCGCGCCCCCAAGGGAGGGCGAACTCCCCCGAGGGCCATGCCCTCTCCCCAGTCCGGAGGCCTGAAGGCTTCCCCCAGCCCCAGTCCGTGCAAATTCTCAGTCTTATGGTGTAGTTTGTATGTCATACCAGTATGTGGGAGTAACACGCAGAAGTAGTAAAGCGACGACATGGAGGGTTGGTCCTCAAGTCAATGCACACAAAGCTCTACGTATCCTGCCCCACCTATCCTCTTCTTCTTAGTAAATTAGGAAGAAAAATAACCAAAAAAGGGGTTTTATAGGGGTGGGGACCGCCCCCCTTCTCCCTAGAAGCCAGCCCGCCTAAACCCCTAGGGGGAGGTGTAGGCGGACCAGCCTCACCCCCTGAGCCTGGTCTGCCTAAACCTCCTTCGTAAAATAAAAAAAAATACTTTTTAATTAATTAAAAAGTCATCCGCCTAAACTATCCCGCGACTTGCGCCTGTTGTACCTTGGCCACTATGGTCCGCCTGTAAAGCCATATAGCTCTCAGAAATTATACTGCCATTTGAACGAATGTGCTCGCATCCGTGTTCGGGCCCTCAGTCCCCCTTTTGTGTGTCACCTAGCGTGAATCCCCAGCACCTCTGACCCCAGCCAACATCGTCCTGTCTAGTGCGAACCCACAGCTGTGAAGTGCTCCCTGCTCTCCACCTAGGACTTCAGGCATATACAGACCTCTCTTCAACATGGAATGAAGGTGTTCGGATTCAATCCGATGTAAATAAACACTGACTGCTTGCGGTCGGTGGGAAAAGACGTCCTATACACGACTCCCCACAGTCGCCTGCGCACTTGCACCTATGGAACCGACCTTCCCTCCACGTGTCTCCCACCTCTCGAGTCCACTTGGTCCACACTTCTCTCAATCTCTCCCCACCCAGGAGATGATTGCTCAGACCCAATGCCAACTTGATGAACTCCAACGCTGAATTGATCTCAAATCCTCCTTTAGTGTCCCGTTCATATTTCAAGATCTCTAGCTTTCACTTCCTTCACAAATTCCCGCATATCGCCGTTATGGAGTCGGTGACCCGTATGTGCACTTGAAGGAGTTTGTTTATGAGTTGACCCAATTTCGACATGACCAATACTTCATGGCTTATCTATTTAGTCTGTCTTTAGAAGGCTCAGCTCGGGATTGGTTCTTCTCCCTCCTGCAAGGGCAAATTGTAAATTTTTAAGTCATTCAAGAGAAATTTCTTTATCAGTATTAGGACAAGGTTGGGCCCAAGTATTCTATGGTGGATCTGGCCCATGAGAATATGAAGCCCGATGAGGATTTTTGTACCTTTGCCGACCGCTGGCGCCGCCTTGCCACGTAAGTCTGGGAGCACATTCCGGAGGGAGAGCCGATTAAGATGCTTATTTTCAACGCAACGCCCGAGTATCACTTCATCCTAGCCCTTAACGACATTACCTCTTGGCAACAATTGTACAGCTGAGCCCTCTTCGTTCGTCAACAAATCCATGATTCCCTTGACCCCGAGTCTCCACCTTCCTCACCCATACACACTTTGCCATCCACATACACCCCTTATGCACCCGCCATGAGTCAATCTTCTACCGCCTATTAGCTTTCCATAAGTCCATATACCTCCACATATCAACCCTCCATGAGTCCACCTTCCACGAGCCCATACACCTCCACATATCAACCTCCCACGAGTCAACCTTCTGCCATCCACAGTCAACCTTTCGCTTCCTTATACCCGCATGTGTCTCCACCCCGCAGTCAAGGAAACGTCACACCCCTAGCAAGTGGATGCCATCCACTACGTACCCCTTCCTCCCGCTCACCATATGCCATTGCCTAGTCCCTCTACCAGTCACCACACACCATTGCCTACACAACCTCCACCACCTCTTTCATTTCATACCCCTTGGCATCCGCCTTGCCCGAAGCGAGCTCCTCCTCCTCCGTTGCCGAAGTACTTTATATATATCTTCAGGGCTTTGATGGCCACTCACATGCTGTAGCTCCCTCTGGTTGCGCCTTACCAACCCGTGGTAGGGAATATGCTTCAATTTTATGATTATCACCGCCAACAGGGGCATTTGGTTGAAGATTGCCCCGAGATCTGGGAGCATGTTTATGACCTAGAAGACAAGAAGAGGATTGATTGGGCCGCTATTCATAAGGTCATTTTACATCTTCACAGCAAGTAGCAATAGTAGGAAGTGCCACCTAGGCAGTCATCTCCATCTCTACAAGGCCAGGGGCAACCCTGTGATTCTTTGACTAGTGTTGCACTCGCTCCATCGCCTTTATCTCCATCTCCATCTCCACCATTGCCAATTCCATCACCTTCATCTCTAGCTCCATCTCCACCTACCTCATTACCTTCACCGTCTCCTACCCCACCTTTATCGCCTGCACAAACCCAAGCCTCTACTCAGGCTAGTACCTCCCCTTCTTCCTCCACCTCTTTTACCACTGCTTCCACTCCAAACGCCGCCCGACGTGTCGTGTTGATACATCAACGATGGGCACCATGGCCTTTCCCTTTACCTTCCCCGTCTCCTTCATCTCCACCACCTTTACCTTCCTCTTTGTCTTCATCTCCTCCACATTTGCCTTCTCCACCACAGCCTTCATCTCCATCACCTTTGCTATCATCACTGTCTCCTTCATCTCCACTACCTTTGCTACCATCACCGCCTTCGTCTCCACCAACTTTGCTATCTCCACCATCTCCTTCATCTCCACCACCTTTACCTCCACCTTCACCTTCATCTCCACCACCTCTATCTTCTCCACCCTCTCCTCCATCTTCCTTGCCACCCAGGACTGAGCAAGCTATGCCTTCACCTTCACCTTTGCCTTCACCTACACCTGTGCCTCTCATTGCTGCTATACCTCCTCCACTATCTATCAAACCTTCTACCTCTTCCTGCTCTCCATCCACTTCCACCCCACGGAGTGGGTGTGTGCTACCTTTGGTACCCCTTGGGTCCAATTCCCAAGAGGAGCATGAGCCGGGTCAGGATGAAGCTATGTTGGCCCTTCAGTTCAAGGTTTAAGATTTTATCTACCGGATGCCAGTCTGCGTCTTGGTCCCTGGCCATTTTGGGATCGACGAGTTTCTACTACCTATGACAGTTGTCAAGAAGAGTTCCCTTATCTTGGTGCCAGTTTCTTCAAAAGCCAGGCCGGTGGCAATCTCATTGCTCACCGACGTTGTTATCACTCCTCGCACCATTGCAGTTCAAATAACTGGCCGAGAAGGGTTCTCTACCCAGATTGTGCTAACCCATACGGCTGCCAAGAGTTTGCTAGATTCTATGTTCAAGGGGTAATTTGTTGTGTCTTCAATGTTTCCCAAGGACATTCTACACTTTTTATGCAACCTCCCTCGGTTCGTTAGCACGTTGGCCATGTCAACATCGCGTATTACTCTCCCTCGGTTTCACCCTTCTCTTCTATCAAGAGAGTTATGCTTCAAGCCTGATTGTCGAGTGGAGTTGCCGAATCTCATGCTTCTCACGCTAAGTGACAAGACTCCATGGCTTTCTAATATTCATCATTCTGAGGAGTTGGTTGTTCGAGAATGTCCACATGATGTTGGCACCAGGTGTCTAGGGGCAACTGCCCTGATGAAGTTACATGTTCATAACTGGGCCAGGTCATCCACTAGATGGGCCTGTTATTTAAGAAGACATTATAAATCAAGAAGCCCGATTGTTTGAGTCTGCGCCAGGTGGGCCCAAGTTCGAGAAATTTTGGCCAAGAAGAGGTGGCGGCACAAGTTCAAGGGGCGTCAGGTGTGCACTCAGGGGTCCACTCCTTCTTATTCTTTCCATTCATCCTTCCTTCTACTCAGCTCCCACCCTTGGGTGGTGTACCTATCTTCTTCCAATCCCACATCGATAATCTTCCCCTCTCTTCCCGGGTCCACAAACCCCCATTCTTATTCTCATCCGGATTCTCTAGATTCTTCTCACACTCACGATTCTAGGCCTCGACCTATGTCCCTCTCTCACCCCGAATTTGGGACCCCTCCTGATTCTTCCCCTTCTTACCCGGGGCCTCCAAATTTCCTTTATAGTTTTCCTTTTCAATCTTCATATGATTCTCCTTCCCTGGGACTATCGGGTGTTGCCTCTGCTCCTTCTCCGACCTTGTCGGATGCCACAATTCTCCTTCTCTGACTCTGTCAGATGATTACTCCTCCTCCCCTTCTCCTCTGCAACAATCTCCTCATCGTCTTTCTATTCTTTCCTCTTCACCCCTTCGGGGTTCTTGCCCTTTTTCATGTTATTTTTGAGGCTTTATTTTGCCTTGATCTCAGTTAATCCTTATTTATTCTTTATCTGGTTCCTTATTATTAGAGTCTTTGTGTCTTAACGAGGGAGTTTTAGCCCTCATCTCTCTACCATTTTCTCCTTCTTCAGCTAGTTTGGTGTCTACCGCTCCTCTGTGTAGAGAAATCATTGATCATTTGCTATCCTCTCCTTTTCATCTTGTTAAGCAAGGAATACAAAGCTCATGCTATACGAAGCTTGTTGATCAAAGATCGCTTCAGGATGCTGGTTTCCACACTATGGATTTACAAGGTATCTTTTAATTGTGCAAGAACATGTCATTATTTTCCATTTATTTATTTCTACATCTCTCTCTCCATCTCACGCGCTCTCTCTCTCTCTTCCCCACGTTCTCTCTCCTCCACTCCTATTTTCTCGGTTCGCGGTCCAAACAGACCCCGGTCGATGCGTGGGAGGTACCGATGGGACAGACTTGATGCGAGGATCACGCCAGTACCCTTCTTCCCTCGGATCGTGGAGCGTGGAGACGCGTGCGAGCTAGAAGATGGAATGGCCCCCGTCGCCCGATCGGCACCGATTCACGATCTTCGCCGCGCAAAAGGTAGGGGGTTGGACTCCTCATCTCGCCAGGAATCCATTGACGCCCTCTGCATCGTCATTTGTAGCCATTTTTCTCATTTTCTGTGTAATTCTTCTTTTGGGAGATTTTGGGGTTTATTCTCGATTTACGTGCCTCTTTCGTTTCTTGATCCAGACGGCTGCTGATCGAAGCCAGAGAGGTACCGTTGGATTGATCGCGTCGCGAGAATTGTGCTGATGTCAACCATTCCTCGATTCGTGCAACATGGAGTCGAGCCGGGTCGGGAGGCACCGTTTCTCCCTCACGCCGGTTCACCGTCGATTCGTCGCTTTCGTCATCGTCCAGGTAGGGGGATGGATACCTTATCACATTAAGACATCGTCGGTACCATTTGCGCCATGTACTGACGCCCGTTGCATCGTATTTCATGTATGTTTCTATTTAATATATTTTAAATTATTTAATGTGAAATTTAACGTTTAATTGTTAAAATCAATTCCATGGGCATCGTATTTAATTTCTAGTGGCATGCTTAGACTTGAATGATTGGTATGAGTTGGTAGGTTCAACAGGTTTTGTAATCTGCCGCGCCCCCCATCGATTTCAATCGACCGGGAGGGGTTTCCGATTCTGAACTCCGAAGTCACGAAACCCAGGTGATATAACGTGCCTACCCAAGTGCGTTATACCCCTTTAACGCACCCCTAGTGATGCGTTATGTGGTCCGTGTTCTGAGTTTCCTGTGAATTTTAATGTTCGGGTGGCTTCAACGCACCTCAGGTGGTGCGTTATAGTCCTGTGTGTTTGAGTTAAAGGTCTGTTGCCTTTAACGGCCATTCCCCCATGCGTTATGTTCAGTATGACGCCCCTGTAGAGGTGCGTTATATCCTATGTTTCCAGTGAAGTTTAGGCATAACGGCTCTCGAGAGGTGCATTATGTTCAATATAACGCCCCACTCCTGGTCCGTTATACTCCCTGATCTGTGCGTTGTGTGCGTGTTGACTTTAATGCCCTTGTGCCAGTGCGTTATGGTCTTATAGCACCCCTTCCCTGATGCATTATAGTCTGATGTTTCTGTGGATTTCCTGTGTTCTGTGAAGCATAGCGGTCCTGCCCTGGTCCGTTATGGTATATAACGTGGAGGTTCCAGTCTGTTATATACCTGGAGATTTCAAAAGCTTGCACCACACACACCCACCCCATTTCCCCTCCCATATACCCCATTTCCCCCCATCATCTTCAACCTGCAGTTCTCAGCTCATAGGCAGTAGAAAAGGTGCGGATTGCAAAGGCTGTACCATCGTCTCCTCAAGAAACCTGGTGGCAAGTAATATACCTCTGGAAATGTCATCCAAAGAGCTATGCAAGCAAGGTGGTTTCGCCTCCATCCGAGCTCTGAGCTGCCTAGGAGAGCCGTTCTTCTCCGATTGCGTAGGATTGGTCTTGCCAGCAACCTGAAGTGACTTCCAGAAGCTCCCACAGCCAACCCCCTCAAGATCTTAGAACAAGACTTGGCTGAGAACTTCATCTACGAGTCCCCTTCCACCACCAAGAAGCGGCACTCCATTCGGCATCCGAAGCTGTGATTTCCAATTTTTCTCCCTCCGATGCGCTGATCAGTTTCATCTGGAACTAGTCTAATACCCCGGCACTGTTCAGATCCTCGCCATCTTCTCCGACCTCCTCCAGTGCCCCCATGGGTATCCAATCGAAGAGGACTCAACCACAAATACAACGACTCTAGCCACGCCTGAATCAGAGCTCTGGAGCATTCGTGGCGGCCTCATCTTCCTGCTGTAGAGGTGAAGAAACTACCAGAACCAGCAAATAGAGACCATGTTCACGCCTCTGCCCTGACCAACTCCGTCAAACAAGAATTTCCCCAAAATTTGGACATCCTCCTGGGCCAACCCAGGAGATTTTGCCACTAGTTTTGTCAACAATGGAGTTCGGGAGAGCCCGTGGCGGTGCCGACAGCGACTACCTATCAAGCTATCCTGAGAGCTGGCAGAACCGACGAGCTCCCTCCATTCGGCTTCTAGGTTAGTTTTCCCCCACCCCGCCTGGCTGGATTACAGCCCCTCCCTGTGCGGAGATAGTTTTGGTTGTAATAGTTAATTTTCCCACCCCTTGATCAACCCCTCTACGAGGGTGTAGTGATTTTACTAGTAGGATGCCATCCGAAGCTACACCGGCGCGGCGTGCGGGTGCATACCCACGCCTCCCCGCTCGTCATCGTCTCCGGACGGGATCGGCATCTTCATGCTGATCAGGTGAGCTTCTGCCCTCCCTCTCTTTGCTGGTCATCTTGCTTAATTAGTATTACCTCTTAACTCCATCGATGGTGAGGGTGTGCCCGGTCCAAAAGGCCAATTAATCGAGTCACCACCGCGGGTGAGTTGTGAGTGAGACACTACATCCCACGCCCTCGGCGTGCTGGCCGCCTGGGGAATTGAGCATCCCAGGCCCTTAGGGGTCCGTCCCAAGCTAGACATACCCTTGGAGCGGCAAGGTCCCATCTCAGACCCTTCCCACCATCGTCGAGTCGCCTACGGGCACTAGTGTGCGCTACGCGAGTGAGCTTGCCCGAGTGAGTCCGCGTCCCCAGGATCAAATGACACCTAATTTGGCTCAAAATCCGCAGAGAAAATGGTGGAACAAGGACCCCATCCGGCCACGGGCAGAAAGAGAAAAAATCAGCCGAAGCAAAGATCTCGACTGTATAAGGCGGTCGTTCGATAGATCGCCACCTTCACCAAACGGTCCATCGCGCGACCGCCACTAAGGCTATCGTTGGAAAACAATAATCAGATAAATGCACCCATTTATCCAAAGACTAAGTCAAACTGACCAACGTTAGACTCTCGCTCAAAAATGGTCCTTCGATGCACCGCCACCTTCATCAAAATGGTCCATTGTGTGACCGCCTCTCAGGGTGTCAGTGAAAAATAAACAAGAGATGAATATACCCATTTATCCCCAAAGACCAAGACAATGTAGGACTCCCACGCAAGAATGGCGGTCGCCTGATAGACTGCTAACCTCACTAAATGGCCTGCCATGAGACCGTTATTAAAAACAACAAGTCGACGTAGAAAAGGGTCAGGTCAACGTAGGTACTTTGGTCATGATAAAAATGGTCTTCCGATAGACTACCACCATTATGGAACGGCCTATCGTTGGACCGTTATTAAGGTGGTCAGTGGAAAAGAAAATAAATATGGGATAAATATGCCTATCTACCCTAGAGATCAAGTTAAACCAAGGTGCATTAAGCCTAAATTTGAGAAAATTCAGGAGTAAGCCTGACCAGGGAGAAAATATCCATAAAATAAGCCTAAAGAAATATCTAAAAATGGCCCAATAAGTGATGGATAACTTGAGGCATTTTAAAAATAAGGGTAAGAAAGGACTCAACTCAAAAGTAAAACATGAGTGTCAACAAGCATGACGTCGTTATGAACATAAAGGCCTAAAGTATGGAATTCTAAACAAAATATGTTTTCCCTTAAAATTCAGCAACACAAGACTATGCATATGCCAGTGCATACAAGATTTTATCTGCCACTAAAATGTAGTCATGCGAACTATATGTAGGTATGCAGATGCATGGGGGCCGAGTCGACTCGGGATTAGCCCAAGTCGACTTGCCTCAAACTGAGAACTCAAGTTCCTTCCTTCTTCTTTTTTTTTTGGAGTTAGGATTTCAAATTCATCCTTCAGTTCCACTTCAGACTTTGTGAGCTTATGCTTGGTCATTTGGAGTCCAAGATGCATGAGTTTATTTTGGCTAGATTTTTCCATTCTAGCTTGAGGAATTGGATCCCCAGCCCAAAGCCAGTACACAACAGCCCAAGCCGGATTTCAGCTCCAGAGCCAGAAAATCCCCACCCCGTGCTTAACACTTGCATTTGCTATGCTGTTCCTTTTCTTTGTTTCTTTCTTCTCTATTTTTTTCTTTTTTTAGTGCCCACAACGCCCCACCCCCTCTCTAATTTAGTTAATAGTAAACAAGACAAATTGTAGTTCGTCCTCGAACTACATATAATGACAATACTGGTGGTACTTCGTAATAATCGGTAATGAATGAGGTGATTCTCGAACAGTTCTGGTACAGTTCCGGAACACTCCTGTCTCTTCACATTGGCTCTTCACACTGGCTCTCACGCAGCTCTTCACATTGGGTTGAAGGCTCTCTGTTATCACCACTCTACTCCATCACAAAATCGTACATTCCATTGCTCATTTTTCAAATCACTATTACCATATCCTTATTATCTCATCTACACTGGGCTTCCCCATTTTTCACATTTATCCTTCATCCTCCTCCTTTCCATCAGTTCCAATTACACTCTTACGCTCAGAACCTGCGCTCCAGCGTAGGGGCCGAATCTCACAGTCCTTCCCACTTCGCCTCTCTCTTCTTCTAACTGTCTTATCGTTGGCATATAAGCCCAGCCCTGACCTTAGGCTCATCTGGCACGTTGGCCATAAGACAATAGTTAGTCGAAGGATACCTTGGAGTGGGGACGGCCGCTGGCATTATGCCGTGGAGACTTAGGCTGCGTACCAAGAGTGTGGGACGTTGATGGATAGCGAGGTGAAGGCTCTAATGGTGTAAATTGAGATATCAGTTGTGATGTTTTAACATTGGATGGCGCGAACTCCTTTTTCGAATTTTGGTGGTCCACATCTTTCTCATGTCCCATTTCCAATAGTGATATTCGTATACCAGGTCTTCCAGTTCTGTGGCTCGGCTTCCCTCGATGATGCCCTTGCATTACATAAGCATAGGCTAACTTCACGTCCTCTTCCCTTTTCTTTTCTTCCTTCTGTGCCTGTCGTCTTTCGTACTCGTCTATCAACTCTTGACAGTTGCTAAGTTTACTTGCTTCCTTCCATGTTGCTTCACTCTCAGGATAGCCTTTCCACTTCACCAAATACATCGCTCTGGTCTCTACAATCGGTACTCGCTTCATCCTTTTCCTCTTCCTCAGGGTCCGACCTCCCGCTGTGGGTTGCACCTCAATTTCTTCCTCCTTCTCCCTCTTGGTGACCTCCACCACTTTATCCAATATTGCCTCAACTTCCCATTCCACTTCACCATCTACCAACACTGGAGTTATCGCATCGGGCTGCGCTCTATCTGGCCATTCATACTTACTCTCCACCATTGGCTTCACAAGGCTGACATGGAATACATTATGCATACGACCAAGTTGAGGAGGCAATTCCAATACCACATTCACTCCATCTGACTTCACTTCCTTGACCAGGTAGGGTCCTACCCACTTATCACCTAACTTACCTGCCTTAGTCCTCATATTCTTAGTGGATAGCATCACTCGATCTCCTGCCTTGTACTCTACTGGTCGTCTTCTCTCATCTGCATACTTCTTCTGCTTCTCTCTCTGTTTTTTTTTCTAATACGAATTGAGATTGGTGCCCACCCTGAAAATTTTTTGGGTCATTTATTAATGCAATGGCAACAGAAGATGTGTTACTGGCTAACCTCTCTAGCCTTATTTTCTGTAATCGAATCTAATCCTCCTTCTGAGGATAAAAATGAACCTGCTAGGTCTATAGATTTAGCAAAGTTTAAAGAGAAGGATTATTTATGTACTAGTAGTATACTATCTTTCCTTTCAGACAAACTCTATGACATTTATTGTTATGCCAAATCAGCTAGAGAGCTTTGGAACTCCTTAGAAAAGAAATATGGTTCTGAGGACACCGGTCTAGACAAAATTAGTGTAGCTAATTATTTTGGCTATAAGATGGTAGAGGGAACCTCGGCAACTTCAATAGTTGACCAAGCCCATGAGATCCAATCCCTCGTTTTGGACATCCAACGTTGTGGGATGACCATTGATGAGAAGTTTCAGATGTGTATATTGATTACTAAACTTCCACCATCTTGGAATGATTTTTCTCTATCTCTTCAACACAAATGAGATGAGATGAATGTTGTGTTGAGTGAGAATGGCTGATCTAGAGGGGAGGGGTGAATAGTTTTGCCCCTCTTTTTCCAGATGCAAAGAGATTGCAGCGGAGTAGGAACAGCTTGTACGAAAAGTAAAAACCTAAAATGCAAGATGCACGGATAAGGATCAGCACTGAGCCTTACCAAGCATCTAGCGAAAGGGAAACACACTATCAAACTACTTGGACAAAGATTTTAAGGTGGTTTGGACTCAAACCCGAGTCCTACGTCCACCCCTCACTCAAACCAAGTGAGGCTTTCCTAGTGCCGCAACACTAACAAGTTGTTACACAGCATAATCGGGGACATGCCTAAATCACAGTACGAGGAGCACCCTCTATCTATCTTCCTACACATAGACTAGCAGGGACTGTTCGCCACAGACCGGAGTACCCTTCATGTGTCTTCCTACACATAGCGATAGGGATGGTTCAAGGTTTCTTTCGACAGGATCAAACAAAAGAGAAGATTGATGAAAACTCAAGATAGTAAGAGTGATGCTCAGTGCTAGATGCACGAGTCCTTTGTCTGAGATGAGGAGGGTATGAGTTGCTGTGAGGAAATCTGCTACTTCATGACTATGACCTTGTCTTCTCAAGGCAATGAGCAAGAGGAAGAGAGCTTCAGTCCAGCCTTTGATCATCATCTTCTTCTTCTTCACCTTCTTGCTCTCGCGACCACTGGCTTCTTCTTTTCACCAAGGATGCGCACTAACCACAACTGCAGCAGTCGCCTCAGCCTTTTGCTTCACTCTCTCTTTTATACTTTAGAAGTAAGCCACTTGGTACAACATTTTACATGGATATGCGTGCCTAGAAGATAAGATTTTCCCTCCAAAAATTTGTCCTTCAATTTGTCCAGTAGGGACTTGATTTCAGCAATTTTCTAGAATTGTGTTGTTCATTATCGTCTTCCTCCCTTAGTTTGATATGCATGAATTCATCTTGGTTGGAATTTCTACTCTGATCTGGAGAATTCAGCCCATGTTCTTTGTTCACCTTTTTTTGTTGGTTCTGATTTCAGTAACCTTCTGGAACTGAACTAGTCATTATATACCCCCTTTATTTGTCATACAGCAATGCACATTGAATTCTTATTCCTGTTCAGCGATCTGTCCAGTGATATCAAGTTCGGCTAATCTATTATTGTTATTATTTTTTTATTATCAGTATTCAAATTGTCAGGCAAAAATCTAACAGCATCTCCCTTAGACCCAAAGGCTTGGGGGGTTCTGATGAGGGACAGACACGAGGACTCGACGCCAATTGGAATGCGGACCTTGGACTCTAAGCAAGCTCACAGTTCGTCCCTAACGAGGGAAGCTACGGACCTACACAGTTGAGAAATTGGCAGCGAGTCAAGGGTGGTGTGCTCACTCTCATGCCTGGACCGGGTCATGGGATGGGTCTCGCTCTCTTTCTCGCAGTGGTGATTTAAATGATACGAGGTAGGATCCTAACATGCTCTCTAGTAGCGGCATAAGAACTTATACTAGGAAAGCAAATACGACTACGAGGGGGGGTAGCGAGTATACCTCCACGCTCAGGGCATGGGGAAGACGATCCCGACTAAGAACAGTAACTCCCAGTTAAAATAATTAACAATAATTACAGAAATAATTTTTTACTACCCACGCCACGCAGAGAGATAAAGGGCTACAAGTGGGGCCCGGGAGGACCATGCTTGGGTTGACGGGCAGCAATTTAGACCCTCCGATGGTAGCGTGCGCCTGAAACTGTGGGGCCCACGTTCTGGTTGGTGGGGCCGAGTGGGGCCGAGTGGGCCCGGAGTGGCACCGCTATGACGAGGATGCCTGGAGGGATGATCCCTGGGAAGAGGTCGTGCTGGTTCACCTTGTGGAAGGCGAGTCGGCCGACCGGGCGGTTGATGCGGCTTGCTACCCACGGACTAGTTCTTCTATTTCTACAGTGTGCGACCCGGCGAGAACACCCACTGTGCTCAGCCCTGATGTCGGATCGATGCGAGACCAGTACTGTTAGAAAGCTATTTCAGAGAGCTACGACCCCAGGTGATGGAGGGAATTTTAATCTCCCAGTGAAAACCGTGACTGAATTTCTAACAGTCTAGTTCACAGATCCAGGGCTGACAGGGTAGAGAGTGGAGTTTCCTGAGAACTCGGTTTGACCGAGGGGAAGATGAGGGATCTGGGTGATGGAATTTTTATGGGAGATAGAGGGGAAAGAAGGAAGACGTGGATTTTTTTTTTTGTATTTTATAGAGGTGGTTTGGCAGGGGAAATAGATTTTATGGTGGTTGGGGGTCGG
>JANBPO010004395.1:0-44370 GCA_024336825.1 Amorphophallus titanum | reverse complement strand
ACTGGACCAAAACGGACGGCCTTGATTGGCTGATCATTTCCTCTCTGATTATCCCCCGAAACCCTAGCCCTAGTGAGAGTATTTTTGGAATGTAGGCTGCAGCAGACCTGGTCAAGCACGATTCACGCCCACGCCCGCGGAATAGGTATTATCTCCCCAACTGGCGCACCCATAAGTTCAATTAACCCTATATAATCAAACCCTAGCCAACCTAGAAGATATTGGATGTTGTGACGGCCTATGAGGAGCGCGGACAAGGGAGAATGTCGGCGATCTTTGGAGAGGTGTCTTGTGCGCAGTCGGCGAACATCGTCCCCTTCATCCTTTGTTTAAGGTAGGTTATAGTAGACCAAACCCTAAGTGCCCTATACTATTAAAATCGTCTCTGAGTCCTCTTTCCAATGTTATGTAAAGCCCTAAATTTGGTTGAGTATCCTGTGTGTATTAATCAATTTAGTGGAAGTATGCCAGTCTAGGGTTTTCTCATGTTTAACCTCGACTAATGTAGGGATTAGCAGGCTTTAACATTAAAATTGATCATGCCATGTTATGCATCATCTTGTTCTCGTTCCATTGATAGTTGATTGCCTAATTTTCATGCTTTACATGATGTGTATTTAGCAGTTTTTGCTAACCCTAGCCCGGCTCGCCGGAGTCGAGCATAGTGACCTTAGAGTGGACCACTAGGAACCGCTCAGTTGTGAATGGCCCCTCGATAGACCGTGAGGTCTAGGGCGGTAGCTAGTTATTGACCGTTTAATCGTTATTTCATTTTGAACCCTCTTTGATCAGTGCAGCTATCTCCAGATTGCTCAGAGACCCCCGCGGCCCTTCGATAGACCGCTCAAGACCTATCTGGCCTCCGGGCTTGCATGACCTGAACGGCCTAATCAGCCGATCGCTGAGGTAGTGAGCGGTTCTCAACTAACCATTCTGTCACGTAGAATGCTCTACCGTTAATTTTAGCATCATGCATCCTAGTTAAACTATAGTATGAATGGCAGGGTAGAAACCCCAATAAAATTGGAGTGAATGGAACTAATTAAGTATTAAATCTTGATTTGTTACCCTCTTTTAAATCATATCTCCTTCAAACTTATTAAAACTTTAGAGCATGAATGTACGCCATCATGGTTAATGAGAACTATAACGTTAGGATTGTTATGATAGCCACTCCACTCCGGTGGAGCTTGCTGACCGCTATATACCATTTTTTGATATTTTTCTAGCCCTCAGTTCTTGTAATGGTTGGAACTCTTCGCCGGATACTCCTTCTGTTAGATTAGGACCTCTATTACGAGACCTCCGTAAGTCCCCGCGAGCCTGAGATTCCCACTAGGACGTTGGGTGGGTTGTATCTCAAAAACCTGTACCTATTTGACTTGATCGAATCTAGTGATTCCCTCTGTATGGAGTCGTGCTCGATCGGGGGAGATTTGGCCAGTTTAGTACAAATCATAATTTTTGGGGTTTGTAGGATTTGCTGACAAACGGCAACCATTCTCGTCGTAATTAGTGTCAAACTGACTGCGGGAATGTCAGGATCCCAACCCCACCAGTTTCGTGTCGATTGGTTGTCATTTGGGGTCGGTAGGAGTCCAGGAACCCCGGTGACTCGTTTAGGGTCGATTCGTCGGAATCGCCCCAATCATGCATTTTAATGTATTTTGATGGATGCATGTGATATTTTTGACCCCCTAAGGTCGTTTCCCATTGTTTGGTGTTGTTTCCCCTACGCTACGGCGTGCATGGGGCGTGGAACGGGCCGATTCGGCCGTTCTACCATTTTAACTGCCGGATTGATTTAGCGGTCCAACTAGAGACCATCATACACTATAACGGTCCCACGATAGACCGCTATAGTTCGTCATTTTTCATCTTTCGAGGTCATGGAGCATAACGGTCCAATCCTGGTCCGTTATTTGAGTATAATGCCCCTGCCTCGGTGAGTTATATTTGGGTTATTTTCGAGGTCGTCTGCCATTGTCAGATCCCTCGATAATCATGCTTCCTCAAAGACCGTGTCAGTCGGTTCATTTAACAGATGCCTCCTTGTGCGTTATATTCATATAACGCCTCGACGTAGGTCCGTTATGGTGTGTTTGACTGATGTTTTGCTGGGTATGGCAGTTGATTTAATGCGCCTAACCCTATGCGTCATGTGGCTACGACGGACTCATTGTGGTCCGTTATATGCTTCTTGTCCGTATTAGTATTTTGGGTCCGTTGACTTTAATGCGCCTATTGTAGTGCATTAAGCTAGTATAACGCACATATGGAGGTCCGTTATATTCCTCTTCATTTGTGTTTTTATCCGTTGGCCATAACGCCCCCGTCCTGGTGCGTTATGCTGATATAACGCCCTTGTCTTAGTGTGTTATATTGTCTGTATCAGAGTTGTGGGTCTATCTATCATAACACCCCTTCTGTGGTCCATTATAGCTGGTAACACCCCTATGCTAGTGCGTTATAGTCCTGTTGTTGGCTGTGATGGTCCTTGTTATGTTTTGTGTGTTGGTCATTCTTAGGTCGTGTTCTAGGGCGGTGTCTGTCTGTCGGTGGTTGTCTAGATTGGTCAATTTAGGTGACCAGGTGTGATCTTTTCCTTGACTACGATAGTACCCTAATGACTCAATCTAGAACTGCCAGTGGACTTGCCTTTGGTTGCGTAGCGGCTACTTCTTGACTGTCAGTTTTATCTAGCGGTCGAGTGATGGTTCACTTTACCTAGAGTGTTGTTGTTGGCCACCGCTCCGATTTCTGTTTGTGCATGCAGTGTGTGTGTCTGTATGTGTCATCATTGTCGGGTTCCAGTCAACTCGGGGTCACCCAGCATAGTAACATCAACCTACTAAATGAAGCACAAACTTAGGGAAATAAACCAAAGACCTAGGGACATGACTCAAATAATCCATCAAAATGACTCAAATAAAATATAAAAGCTACATGACATGACTCAAAGAAATGTAAGATCACAATGACACATGATGATGATCCATCCGAGCTTCGAAAAATGTGGAGGGGGTAAATGATGCCCCCATCAGGGCATGCACAATGTTTGCTATGGAGCCAGGCTGGCCTTCGAGCAGAGAAGAGGCAGAAGCCTCATCTACGGTGAGCAGAGCAGGGGGCAATGCTGCAGGCCTCAAGGACACACCAGAGGGGGCCAAGGGAGCAGTCCCCGCTGGCATGGGCAGGACCCCATCAAGCAGGGCAGGAACGAGACCCTCCAGAGATGGGGATGGCAGCGGAGCCGCAGCTGAGGCCTTGGAGGGTATGAGATCAGACTTCAGGCACTGGGGCTATGGGTCCGCCTCCCCTGCAGTAACAACATCATCAGTGCTACCAGGGGGCCGCTGGCTGAACAAGACGGCGGGGGTGTCAACACCTAGGGCAGCAGTATCAACATCGGTGGTGGACTGCGGCTCACAAAGGGCTCGGGTGTCGACAGCTGGGGTGAGGGTGTCGACACCGATGGTAGGGCTGCAAAAGTCAGCCGAGGAGACTAAGCTGGGTGCAACGAGGCTCGCCTGGCCCGGGGGGACCAGGCATGGGTGGCAGTCGGCCAGGGACTATTGAGACGTAGTGCGGATCTCCTGGCAAGCGGGCATCAGCGGAGGTGGGCTGGCGCGGACGAAACCATCGACACCGCCAGAGATAGTAGAGCCACCCACAGGTTGCGCTATAGCCGGGGCGAGGTCAGCCAAGGAAGAAGCATGGACTGGAGGAGCATAACAACGGTCGTCGAAGGCAGGCTGAGAGGGAGGATCGTTAGGCAGTGGAGAGCAGGCAGAGGGGCCGGCAGCGCCCATGGCTGGCAGCGGGTGGCTAGGGCGGGTAGGATATAGAGGGCCGCCAGATCAGGCCAAGAGGACCAGAAGAAGCCTGGGGGCGTGGCCTCCCGCCAGCAGCAGAGGCATCAGGCCCCCTAGCAGGCGGAGGGGGAGCCTTCGCCTTGTAATTACCCGCCAGGTGGCCTAGGCGGTGGCAGGAGGAGCACCAGAGCGGGGGGTCTGAGATGAACACTGGCTGCTAGAAACCGCCCGCTCCAATGCCAACCCACACTCGGTGGGGGAGCTTCCTGGAGATGTCTAGTTGGACACAGACCCATGCAGCATGAGCCTGGGTGAGACACAGGGTATTGCGATCGATCTTCAAGGTTGGCCCAATGCTGCCGGCGATGGAGAGAATGGATGCTTCATGGTAGAAGTTGACCGGGAGGCCCGGGAGCTCGATCCAGACGGGGACAAGCTCCCTCTCTCCCATTCATTCCCGGTTTCTGGCGAAACGGCGTCGGACCGGAGCGTGGGAGGCACCGTTGGAACGGGATCGACGAGTAAGTCGAGGCAGTACCCTCCATTCTACGGTTCGGGGAGCGTGGAGACGAGACGGGCCGAGTGGAGCCGCGATGCCCCGTCGCCCGATCTGCACCGTTTTACGGGTTTCATCGCGATCGAGGTAGGGGAATGTGATCTTCATCTTGCTAGGAGCATTTTGACGCCTCATGGGTCGCCAATGGCAGACATTTGCCTCATTTTTCGTGTAAATCTCTTTTTGGTTAAATTTAGGCCTAATTTGGGGTTGTTCTTCTCCTCTCCCGATTTTGATCGAAATGGCCGCTGATCGAGGCACGGGAGGAGCCGTTGGAAAGGTCTCGTCGCGAGGATCGCGTGGACGTCCTTCTTCCCTCGATCCACAGAGCGTGGAGGAGCGTAGTGTCGGGAGATCACCGTTGCCCTCGTCATCCGTTCGGCATCGAATCGGCGTCCTCGTCGTACCAGTGGTAGGGGATGGACTCCTTACTTCGCTAGCATCATTTCCACACCACTTGCATATCCATCCACGGCCGTTTGGCCCAATTAATGTCCATGTTTAGTTCCGCCCTAAAATGTGCTAAAAACATGCTTAATTAGTCGTTTAATTGTTTATTAATTATTCATGAGCATGTTTACTGCATTTCTAGCTTCTGTGAGCATGGTTGGATGCATGGCATAGTTTTCCTTTCAGTTTTCTACAGGTTTTGTAGCGAACCCGTCAATTTCTATCCACCGGGGAACGGCTTGATCACAAATCGAACCCGTTCATCGCCCAGACCGCTTGGCGGTCACCCTGGTGACTGTCATGACTATAACGCACCTTACAAGGCGCGTTATGCCCTCATAGCGGACCACCCCAAGATCCGTTATGCTCCTGCACGGCTTAGATAGGTGGTTAGTCTAGCGCACCCCTCCATGACCATTATGGTCATGGGTTTCCTGTGGATTTTCCACGTTTGGGTGACTTTAACGCACCCCTGGTAGACCGCCATATCCCCTTTGACCGACTGGCTTGACCGTTGATCGTTGACTAGTAAGGCGGTTAGTATGGCGGTGTAGGGTAGATCCGTTGTGCATTGTATAACGCTCCTTGCTAGATGCGTTATACACTGCATTGAACCGTGGTTTCCTGTGGATTCCTGGTGCTCGGGAGACTTTAACGGACCCAGACCCATGCGTTATATGTCTCATAATGCATGAGTCTCAGTGCGTTATACTCCCTGGGTTTCCGGCTTCAGCTCACGTGAGTATAACGGCCATGAGAGGCACGTCATACTCAGCATAACGTCCCATGCCTGGTGCGTTATGCTCTGCATTCCCGATTACACGGCCTCATGCATTAGGGTATAACGATACAATATGAATCTTAATCCGGCTAAGTGTGCCTTTGGAGTTAGGTTCGGAAAGTTCTTGGGATTCTTGGTGACTCAGCGAGGGATCGAGGCCAACCCCGACAAGGACCAGGCTATCCTGGACATGCGGCCACCTGCTTGTGTTAAAGACGTTTAGCGCCTGACTAGAAGAATTGCTTCACTCAACTGTTTCCTGTCCCGATCAGCAGAGCAATGCTTGCCCTTCTTCAAATTGCTAAGAGGGCCCAAGCTGGCGTTTGCCACCTTCGCCTGGGATAGTGAGTGCCATAAGGCATTCACCGAGATGAAAGAATTTTTGGTTTCACCTCTAGTGTTATCAAAGCCTGTGCCTGGAGAGACGCTCTACCTCTATCTCGCAGTGACTCCCTCTACAGTTAGCTCGGTCTTAGTTTGAAATGATAGAGATGTACAGAAGCCCATGTATTATGTCAGCAAGGTGCTCCTCGAGGCCGAAAGAAGGTATCCTGCAATCGAGAAACTCGTGCTAGCGTTGGTGACCTCAGCTAAGTGCCTCCGACATTATTTCCAAGGACACCCCATCATGGTGCAAACTAGCGAGCCCCTAAAGAAGATCTTGGCTCATCCTGAAGCTTCAGGTTGTCTCGTCAAGTGGGCCATACTGCTCGGGGCCTGTGACATCTCTTACTGCCCACGCATAGCCATCAAAGGGCAGGCCTGCGCAGACTTCATTACATAGAGCATTGTCTCGACCGAGAAAACTTTCCTGCCAACATCTGGCCCTGCTTGGGACCTATTCATTAACGGATCCTCCAACTCGGTTGGCTGCGATGCCGGTATTCTCATCAGATCCCCAAAAGGAGCAGAGCTACAATATGTCCTGAAATTCAACTTCCCGGTGTCCAACAACGTCTCCGAGTATGAGGCCCTCATCTCTGGGGCCAGGATAGCGGGGCGCCTGGGAGTTGTCAGGATCGCATGGGGATAGGATAGAAGTCAGAGATATGATATCGTAGCAGAATTTAAAATTTCTTTTATCTTCAATCCTCGCGGCCCTTGATCCATTTCCACAAAAAGGAGCGACAGAAGATCGGATCTTCACCTTGCGCGAAGTCAGATCCGCGACCAAAGGTTGATTCCTGTTGAGCGATGCCGCTTGCTGCATAGGTGTCTGACCTCTAGCAGTATCCACGTGGTCCTCAGGTTGAGGGATCATCCTCATCTCATCTCTCAGGGGCTGCTCTCTCGCTCGACTCCTCGTCACAGGCACTCGGGGCGGCATGCGACCTTGTGCTCCCACGGGAGAGGGAAAGGGTGACCAGAGAGAAGAGATGGAGGAGGGGTGGCTGCCACAGACATGGGAAACCCTTGGAGCTTGCCCCAGGGTTTCTCTTTAGCATGTATTTATATTAATCCATTCCACTTTTCATAAAAGTCCCAGGCCCTCCCAGGGTCGCCCGACCTCGGACGGGTTCCTTTAGCCCCCCTTTTTGGCTAAAAAAATCCTCCCCAGGGGTTTGTGGCACTGTTGCTCTCAACACACCACATGGAGAAAGGAGAGAACGTGCCTCCTTGTTCGTTTTTCGTCCTCCCCGTGTCGTGGGCCGCGAGGAGCAGATTTGTTCTTGTCCGAGCTGTGTGATACACGTGCATGGGACTTCTTTGGCGGTGTGTACGCCATCTTTTGCATCTCCCTCTTCTTGCCACGAGATTTTCTTTTATTCATGTCAAGTGCCCAAAGGATAAAACCCTCCCCTTTCTAGGATTTCGCCCGGAACCACGCGATCCTGACAATCGTGCGGGGAGTCTAAAATTACAGAAATATACAGGCTACAAAGCCCCAAAGTGTAGAAATATTCCACGGGGTGGTGATACGCCGAGTAGTGAACCCCGACCGGGTTGAGAGTAATATCTCGATTTGTCCGAGACTAAAAGTGGGTGCAACAAATGCCCCCCACAGGACAACCGTCAAAGCCGGAGGCGGAGGCAGGTGGCCCGTGTCTTCCATGTTTGTTTTTTGCTAATCCCCAAGTCCATTGACATAATGGGGCTTTGTAGGACTGCCCAACATTTTTATTGTTGTCCATATGTTGATTTGATCTTTGATTGAGCCTTGTTATTCATTGTTCCTCCTTGTTCTTGGTCTTTGCAGCTTCTACGGACATGGCTCGCCTAAGCAGAGGTAGAGAGGCATCTCGAAGGCCCAGGGTTGGGGGCTCTGATGATCATTACGTGCGGAGGATGAATAGGCCTATGCCACATTTCCCTCCTCGCAGCATCACTTCTGAGAGCTTTGACGCGGTGGACCGCGGGTTTACTTGGGTCGCTGAGGGCCCGACTGAGGATACTGCTGCCACTGAGGGCACTATTAATGTCTCCCGCATTACGAGGAGACAGGGGGTCTATGTGTACGACCGCTCAGGGGGGTATCCTTCTCACTTTCCGCTGGAACGGCATCTCCTCTATTTTGTCCATAGTTTTGTGCCTCCTGGTGTAGAGGCTGATGATCCCTGCTTGCCAGGAGAGAGGCGTCGTCTCGAGGGGGCTATATTGCTCGAGAGGGACAACATGAAGGCACTTGCAATTTTTCCTATTCGAGCTTCCTTGAGGGCTTTGTGCGGTAGAGACAATATCCTGATCAGAAGAGTCTGAGTTTCTTCAGGGATTTTGACAGCTTTACAACCAGAGTGGGATCGTCCTCACCAAAAATTTGGCATTTATCCGAGCATCACAAGGCCGCGGATGTTACAGTGGATGGGATGTTTCTAACTCCCTTCGGTGTTGCCTTTGCACATGATGACTACGATCATAACTGTTTATTGGAGAGGATACTAGCACAGAAGGCTCCCAACTGGCCTTGCCCATCCCGTCCTGCTACATTCAAAGGGGGGGCTCTCCCTCTCTCTCTCGCTCCAGCTGCTTACTCTCTCTCTCCTCCTGTCTGGCTTCTTCCTCTCTAGGGCTCCCCTGAGCTTCAAAAGCCTGGACAGGTGAAGCCTTCTCCTCTTCCTCTTCTCTCTGAGCCCTCGCATTGTTACCCTCTCTGTGTGTGTCTCTC
Organism: Amorphophallus titanum; assembly: GCA_024336825.1. NCBI lineage: Eukaryota > Viridiplantae > Streptophyta > Magnoliopsida > Alismatales > Araceae > Amorphophallus > Amorphophallus titanum. The sequence goes on along the minus strand of JANBPO010004395.1, from coordinate 35,665 downwards.
CTTCTATCTGTGTGTGTTGTTCATCGAAGCGAGGGGGGTTTTATATCCCGGTGGTGGTGATGTTTGATGACGGCTGACATTAACGAGAGTTGACTCTGGTCCCGTCTCTGATCGTGTAGGTACTTTACGTGCCTACATCAGAGGGTGACACCTCAACTGGCCTGACGTGCTCCCGCTACGCGTCGAGGGCCATAAGTAATGGCCAGTGTGCCTTCTGCCAGCCGCACTGGTTAAACGGGTGCAACGTGTCACTGGGTGAAGAACAAAGTAACCTGCACTGTGTGCACGGGCTGAAAGGCATGCCGTTGGTGGCTTAGGAGAGTGTGCCACTGGGTAGGCTTCAAGGTGTGCCATTGGAGGCTCAGGAGAGCACGCCACTAGGCAGGGTGCCAGGAGCGTGCCGCCGAAGTGCTCCAGTAGGGGCGTGCCACTGAGAGGCATGAGATAGTGTGCTGTGGAAGGGCACAGTGAGTGTGCCGCTGAAAGGGGCACCAAGGTGGTGTGTCGCCGGGCAGGCTTCAAGGCATGCCACATAAGGCTGTGCCATCGGACAGGCACCAGGAGCGTGCCATTGAAGGGCATGAGGCAGTGTGCCATGGAAGGGCCTTCAAGGCGTGCCGTTGGAGGGCTTCTAAAGCATGCCATTGAGAGGGCACCTGGGGGTGTGCCGGATAGGCTTGAAAGGGTGTGCCGTTGGGGCCTGGTTTGAACCCGTTATAAGCACAGGTTGCAGCCCGTTGATTTTCTTCAGGGACCCAGGGGTTGTGAACTTCGGGGTGGGGCTGCTAGGATGCGTCGGGTGAACCCTTCGGGGTGTGCCGGGTGGAGCACACGAGGGGTGTGTCGAGTGGAGGGCAAGGCTAGTGTGTCGGATGACTGAGCATCCTGGGTGTGCCGGGTATAGCACACAGGGTGTGTTTCGGGTAGAGGGCAAGGCTAGTGTGCCGGGGGAGCACCCAGGGGGGGTGTGCCGACCGTGGGAGAACATCTTCAACCGGGGGAGCATCCGGTGTTGCCCCTGGGGCACACTGTGACTTTGTTGGGGCCGTCACTCCTTGTGGACGCGCACCCGTGCCTTCCCCTTACGCCTCCGGTCTAGGGGAGACTCTGCCAAAATTTTGTCAAGATTTATTGGCATTTTGCTCATTTTGACTGCAGTGTAGCCCTTTATAGTCCCTTTTCCCTTTGTCTTTGCTTGGGACTTGTTCTAACTTATAAAATCATCATGTGTGCATGATCATTCTTCAAATCATTCACATGATAAAGCACAAAAAGATCATGACTCTTGTTCACATTCGATTAATACCGTTTCAGATGCAATGAGTAGAAATGTTTTTGAAAAAAGGGGAGTTACGTGTTTTTATTGTGGTAAAGTAGGCCGCACAATGAACACGTGCAATCTAATGAAATTTGATGAGGATCAACTTGAAATGAACTCCAAGAATTCATTTGTTCTTTTATTGACTCTCGGGATGTGAATAAGAAAAATAATTTTAGGAGAGCTCCAGTCACGTGTTTCTAGTGTGACAAGTTTGGTCATTCCATGTACACATGTGACTTGATGAGGGAGGATGATGAATGGTTTGCTAGAAAGACTGAAAGTCTTTTTGCTCATGCTAGAACTAACTCCAAGGGACCCAAGAAAGCTTGGGTACCCAAAACTACAAAATGAGAATTTTGTCCTGTAGGGATGCCTTGAGCCCAAGGAAATAATTGACAAAAATTGATCTCTCAAGGCAAGTAAATGAATGTTCATCAGGTAAGAATCTTCCTTTCAAGCACCGGTTGATTTTGGTATACACTCCAAGAGTAAGGATTTGAAGTTTGAGAAAAACTTGGTGTTTCCTATTGTAATTTTTTTATTAAGCAAAGTGGTGTGAATCTGAGCTGTTGGAATTGCACTTCCAAATCCTGTGTTTGATGAGATATGAAATTCTGGTTTGCTGAGAAAATGCTTGCTACTTTGCACATTTTGTTGAGAAAATGTTGATACTCATTGGAATCTTAGACTCACCTTTTGTTGATTTTGCCAATCCATACACTTAACTCCACATGCTGTAAATAAACATATTTTGAATGCCTGACACTACATATAGAGTCTCTCATACTTTCACTCATCCTTTTGCAAATAACAATTCAGTTTTACATACATAACATACATACTTCATTTCATGCTACATATTGCACATACTCTTGCACAATTGTGAATCGGAATAACTTGTCATAATCTTATCATTCACATGCATATGTTTGTATATATATCACACATTTTTGTGTGCTTTAATGTCATGATTTTCTGGTATATCAAATTGCGTTTGTGAAAGGGTGGATTACGCCCACCTGGAAACACTCCATATGCGTGAGTAGAGTCTTCGGACTCCCACCTCCGCCTCGTGCCGAAAATCAACTTCCATAGATATACTATTTATTCCCTATTTACATGATTGTATATAGAGTACAAACCTTTTCTTGATCCTTTCTAAGACTTTGCCTCAATGATAAATAAAAATGAAGTGATTTTGATCATTAGTGAATCATGACATATACAAAGGAGGAGGATTTATTTTCAACTGTGTGTACATTTAGGGGGAGTCATAGCTAGGATATGGCAAATTGATTTTCTACATACAAGGTCCGCGCAGTGCTTGCTTGCTAGGTCCGAGGGTCTTCGGTCTTGTGGCTATCACCCCCAAGGTGGTGTCACATCATATGCCCCTCCTGTGGTCGAGGAGCATCTACCAACAACACTGCAATGAAAAGGTTTATAAGAAGAATAGCAAAAGAACAGCTGAAAGGTGGAACAAAGCTGAAAAAGTGCACTTACTCTCTGCCTCACTGGCTGGAGTGGGAGAAGGCAACCTAATCTCTTTCGGAAGGGTGATAGGAACACCCACGTCTGCACCCTCCGAAACGCCTACATCCTCCCCGGTGGCGACAACAGCAGCAGCTTGCTCTTAAACTAAAACCAAGGAAAAAGGATATGCGTGAATGAGGGCAGAACTCTCATGAAAACTAGTTAAGAAAAAGGAAGAAGCAATTAATAAGTCAGTCGTGCTACCTTCAGCAGATTACTGAGCAGTTTCTCACTGGCTGGCAAATTCATCAAAAGAAGGAATGTCCGGTAGAGGAGTGTCAACAGTGGCCGCTGCCAGGGCCGGCTACTGCGAATGACCCTTTTTGGCCTTCTTGGCCCTTACAACGGCAGCTCCAACCTCGGAAGTTTTCCTTTTCTTTCTAGGAGGCAGAGGAGTAGTAGTTGGCGCTGCTGCTAGAATCTCAAAATAAGAAGGCTTCTCAGCCTAGGAAATGATCTTCCGATAAAGTTCCTGCTGCTTGATATCAGGCCTGTCTGTTAAAGAGGCGAGAAGATTAATAGAATTAATAAATGCACAATTTAGGAATGGGGTGAAGCCACTGCGACGGGAAGAGGGGCCATACCTACTGGACCATTGTAAAAAGTAGAAAGCGGCCAGTACTGGTAAGCCGTCTCCTCCGAACGGGAAGCGGCCTCCTTGATGAGCCAACATACATTACCAACTTTCTGGCATTTTTCTGATAAAGTAGCTAAGTCTGCATGGCCGTGAAAGTCGAGGCAGTGAAATAAACCGAGATGGTCCATGCACCAGCCATTAGCATAAAAGAAGGACAGAAATAGTGGCTTGTCCAGAATACTAGCCACTGGGTTCTCCAGGGTTAACCCGTAAATGTTCATCAGGATGAAAAGCCAGGATGTATGCTGGTAATATGTCAAAGTCCTGTCCTCTCTCCTCACAAACGTCCGATATGAATGAAATCTATCTACTGCGCTCTTCCAAGGGGTCATTGTTGAAAGGGGCTCCTCAGTGGGGAATGGATATTGTTGTGTTCCCAGGTGAGCACTCCCCACATGACATAGTTGCCTCAAATTCTTCGCAAAGGTATCATCATTAATAATAGCAAAGATAGGAGTTGGCAGCTCAGAGCCTTCTTCTTCAAAGCTCGGCGCCTAGCAAGATATGTTTCTGCCTCCTTCGGATGCCGCGAATAGAGCCGTTTCAGATGGGCTTCGGATAAATAGACTGTCGACTCAGACCTTCTGTCCCCGTCGATGAATAAACCCTTTCATCCGGCATTTAACCTATGCTGATGAACAAATCCTACCAGTCAATTTTCATCATCATCAGTGAAATTGATAAACAGACTATCGGCTCGAACCTTCTGTCCCCGTCGATGAATAAGCCTCTTTGCTTGGATATCTAACCAATATCAATGAATAAACCTACCCTTGATTTTTGTTCACATTCGTAAAACCACTTGAAGTTGTCCCTAACTCAGGACTCTACCTACCCTCTTGTCTTTGGCATTCAAGCCCACCGACAAGAATGACATTTACAAATCTCATCACCATCGGCGAGGTCTATGAATAGGCCTTCTGCTCCACCCTCCGGCCCTACCAGCCGATACACCCTTATCTCCCGGCATTTAGCCTATGTTAGCTAAAGCTAGGCCTTGGGAGTGGTTGCACCACGGTGGATCGAACTCCTCATACCTTTGCTAAAGGCGTGAGTGGTCTCCTGCTTTGGCAGCTCATGTATCCCAGGCTAGATGAATTTGCTATATATCTATGCCTAAGAGAAAGAGAAAGAGAAAGAAGGAAAATAAAGTTGTGATTCGATAATGAACATGTAGACTAGATAATCGAGAAATTTCATTTGTATAAAAAGGGAGGACTACACGGTACCGGGGCATACCCCGAGATACATGAAGGCCCACAAAAAAGAAGAGAAGGAGAGAGAAACATAAAAAAAACTATTGCAGTGAGCGACAGAAGATGTCCTTATATTCCAAGATCCCCAAGGAGGGATGATGGATTAGCTCCTACAAATGAGACTCCTTGACCGGCAGCTGCATCAGTTTCTCCTCAAGAGAGGCGACCTGCCCTTCTGCCAGCTCCGCCCCCTCTATATTCTCGACCTGCTACTGTTTAGTTGCTTCCAGGTCTGCCTCGGCTCGGGAGAGTTCGACGTGCAGTTCAGCTATCCGAGTGTTCAAGGAAGTTTGGTGCTGAATAGCGATGTTGGCAGAATCCTGCATCTGCTGGGCGGTTTCCCTCAGGGATACAAGAGTGGTCTGACACTCCGCCCATTCAAACTTTATGGCCGAAAGCTGATCTGCTATACCATGGCTGATGAACTCCCTTCTGTTCTTGTACTTCAGAAGCAAGATCACTCGTTGCGTCCAATCTTCAGTGGGGCAACCAAAAGCCAGTAACGTGCGAGATAGGTGTTCCACGAGACCCCTCAGCTGCACATAGGACAGATCTTGATGGGTTGTCACAGTCTGCCATAGTGTCTCTATATATTGCCACACTAGGTCACTTGAGGACTGCAAATCAAGTGATGGCATATCAGGGAGCTGAAATTCCACGTGGCTGTTAACTGTGACCCAGATATCATCCTTCGGTTCTGAGGATGATGGTGGCATGTCCTGCGAAGCACCTGTGCTGGAGCCAATCCTGGTAATTAGTGCAGTAGAGGAAATCTTGGTAGCAGCAACCTCTCACCCGACCTCTAGCAAAGGCGCCACAGCTTCAGCTTCAACACTGCGAAGTGATTGGGCACCATCGCTAGCTCGTCCCCTTTCTGCCAGTGCCAATTCTGTAGCAAGGGATAAAACCATGGAGACCCCGGTGACTTCTTCCATAATTTCTCCGGCTTCCATTTCTGGAATGCCCTTGGCACCCTGGAATGATTCTCTGCCAGTAATAAGTCACTGTTGCTCCGGAGCCACGATCGACTGGTCAGATCCGATAATCATAACTGACACTTCCACACCCACTGTTGTGATACTGTCTTTGGGGTAGCACCAAGCTATGGGCCTCAGGACGGGTGGACATACCGGTGGGTCCACACCCAGGGGTGGAAGAGGTATCTTCACAGTCATGGCTGGCAAGGCCACTTCAGCCTGAATAGCAAGAGCCTTCAAAAAGGGGAGATAAACATGACACATCTCAGAGGTTAATATAGTGGCCAATGGGAAGAATCACAAGACTAAAAAGAGCCAAACGGAGGGGTTCTCTTACCTCAACCGACAATAAGATCAAATCTCCAGCACAAGAGACTATTACTTCCATCATCCCGCCCCCCTCCCTTATAAAGGGATGGGGCGGCCCAAAGCTGCTCCATATCAGCTAAGGCGGGCTGAAGGTGGTGTAATCACTTTCATATGCAGAAGTTGCTCTGGCATCCTCAGTCTCAGTTTCCACTAGAGGAAGCTCCTTATCACTAGAGCCGCCACTATAGTACACCTATTCTACTGAAGATGAGCTTTGTTCTGGTGCTAGTCTCATTCCCTTCAAGGTGGATGGCTCTTCGGCTGGATAATCTTTAGGAGGGGCATCTTCATCAATAAAAACCTATTCGGTCGGGACCGTAGTGGGAATGGCAGGTGAAGGAACTTTTGGAGCAAACTCACTCCCAAGAATGGTCTCCTGCTCAATAGGAGCTCCCTCGGCAGCCTCGATAATAGGAGGCAAAGGTGGGCAGGCCTCAACTGAAGCTCAAATGAAGAATACTCATGTACCCTGAAGGCATAATAGACTATGGATGCCCTAGGGGACATACCCCAAATTACCTTCTATCTCGTGACTGAGAATGGCAGAAGGCAAATCCCCCTCAATGGGAGCTATGGGCACTCCCTCTTTTCTCTCTCAGGTTGGCTCTTACGCAACCGCTGTAGAAGGAGTGGCAACAATTGTAAAATAAAAATTAGCCCACGCACCTGAAGCAGAAGTAGGATGCAAAAGAAAGAAAATATTCACCTTCGGCCATGTGCATCTACACATGGGAAGCCTCAAACTCCTCAAATGATACCACGGGTGGCAGAACAACCATCAGCTCTGGGTCTGTAGTATTCTTTCACTGGGCCCGTTTGGCATTAGTAGCCACTTCCTTCGCTTTAGCTACTGCCTCTTTTACTTGAGATCTGGTTCACTTTCGCGAATCACCAGGAGGCACTACAAGAAAAGGAGGCCTTTGCGATGGCTATGTTCTATCGTAAATCCATCGTAAATGTCGTCAGGAACACATTTTACGATGGATTACAGATAGATAGGAATACACGGACTTCCCCTGTGTCGGGACCGTTGTTGCCCGAAAGAAGCGTGCCAAGCCGAAGCTGGACATGAAGATCCCGTCCAAAGGGCGTCTGGGTGGGCCGAACCCGATGGCGTTGGACCCGACGACGCACTGTGCGGCCTATCTGACGTACTGGCTATGCTCCTTCGCCATGCCGTATGGGGACGAGACTGTGATCCGTCCGGATGCCATTTACCCCGCATGCCAGATGGCGTGGGGGATCAAACTATTGCTGTGCCCAGCCACCCTTTGCTTGATCTACAAGGCCCTGGGTGATGTCAGCACACACCAGTTCCCAAGGCAGGCCCGCTACGTGTGCCCCCTGCACTTCTTCAATGCCTGGCTCTGCTCCCTATTCCCCGAGTTCGCACCCCGGGCCATCCAAGACTAGGGCCTGATGCCGAGGATGCTGGAGTTTGCCTGTACGGGGGCGGGCGCCACCTCGAAGCAGCTCTACGACATTCGGTGTCAACTGACCACGGTGCCACAAGAAGTCGCCGGGACGATCTGCTTCTGTAGCCTGGCCGCGCACTCAAGCCCCCTAGTGAACAACAAGAGGGAGTGCCAGGACGATCAGGTCGAGAAGTACGTGCATTCTATCAGCCAGGCGAACGTCACTCGGCCGCTGCTAGAGCCCGAGCTTCGGGACTGGGCTCTATCTATCCGTCCAAGCGTGCTACCGTTCCGAAAGGGGGATATCTAGATGAACCGTCTAGTTTGGTTATCTTGATTAAGTCTAGTCGAGTGTCTCATTGTAATTTTTCCATTATTGAGTCTTTATTTTAATGGGTCTTAATTGTAGTAAACTTATAATTGAAATGGAATTTCTATTTGTTCAATTATCTGAGTCTTATTCTACCCTGATCGACACGACTGTTTAACTGCCATGTTCCGAGCAACGAACACGTTCCGCTGCTATCGGTTCGGGACGTGACAGGGTCTTTTTGGTTCCGGAAGAGTGACTTTACTATATTGGGAGGCCCATTCAAATAGGGTCGGGGTCTTCTCCTTGGTAAAGGAGTATGGCTTGCTCATTCTAGCTCACAAAGCGGGGCCTTCCCCTTTATCCTTTCATCGCTCGGACGCTTCAGAGTCAACTGTATGAACCTCCTTGGACGAGGCCCTATTACCCGTCGCCATGGCCTTCTGGCTGGCGATGACAAGGGCAGAGGAGAGAAAAGCCTCAACTTCTCCCACTGTCTTAATTAGCTGATCAAAGGACCTGATTTCAATCCCAATCATCTTTTCGAGGATCTCCCACTTCAATTTTTACTTGCAGATCTGCACTGCATCTTCTTGGTGTAGTGGCCGCATGCATCTCATGTTGAGGTGTCACCATTTGTTAATATACTCCACAGCAGTCTCATCAATCTCCTGCTTGGAAGCATATAGGTCAACCATAGTAATCTCCCTTTTGACGATACAAAATCTTTCTTTGAACTTCTTCTGCATATCAGGCCAGTCAGCAATGGACCCAGGTGGTAAGCTCGAGTACCACTCGAAGGCAAGCCCAGTGAGTGTTGAGTCGAAGAATTTAAGGAGATAAGCTTCATCAGCAGTCAAATCCCCCATGACATTTACATAATAGGCGATGTGCTCCCTAGGAGACCCTTGCCCGTTGAATTTCTCAAACTTCGGTAGCTTAGTGATGCCAACCGGCAGTTTCCTAGTGGCGTAATGAGCCGGGTAGGGTGCTCGATAGACATCGAATGATGTCTGACCACCATCACCGCTCTCTGCTAGCTTCGTGTCAATCATCTGCTCGAGCAGCAACCGGCTGGCCACTGTTGGATCGACTGGGCTTGGGTAAGAGTGGACAGGCTGTGCCCCTGGAGTAGTCAACACTGTCGCCTGCGGGGCCATGGGAGACCCTTGGGGAGGCAAAATCGGCGGTGGGGCTGGTGCTGCGTGCAATGCCTGTTGCAGAGGCATGCCCCCAGTGTAGCTAGGAATTAGTGGAAATGCTGCTGATGGGGACATGGCCACCCCTTCACTTTGGCTTGGCGAATTCCCCTCAACGTGATGCTTTGCAATTTATCGTGATGCAGAACCATGATTAGATCCTTTTATTTTTAGTTCTATTTGAGTCTTGTAAAGCCTTAATGGGCCAGTTATAGCAAGCAAGTGCATAGGGTGGCTAAGGACAGAAGGAGATGTGTCTATCAGGGAGATTTCAAGGAGATTGAATAGTTAATATCATATAGACATATATTATCATCGGATTCCACTGAAGGACAAGACGCTCTCGACAATGATGATAAGATGCCATTGGCCTCGTCTAGAACCGAGACAGAAGGCAACACTTCTGCCCCTCTCCAACCTGACCCTGCCATAGTAGCAGAGCTGTATCAGAAGCTTCATGAAGTTGAAGTCTTGAGAAGAAAATTAAGTGAAATGGGTTTATACCTAGCTATACCTGGGCAGGCTAGGTCATCATCCAAAGCCTCGCAAAATGGCACTAAACCACAAATAACACATGATTATATAGGGGGCACCCCTTCTCAGCAACTTCATCATGTGTCTCCCATACATCTCTCGGTTCCTGGAGCATGTCAGGGGACAACTACCATACCTCACACCATGCCATTCGTGGCCCCGCTTCCACAACCAACGGGCTCAAGCCTCAGCTGCACAACTTTGGTGATGATGGATGAGCCAAGGGTGGAGCGTGTTGCTAAGATAAAGCTAGCCGAGGGGGAAATCACTGAGGTAGCACTATACACGACCGAGCAGAAAGTTGATGAGTTTGCCTCGGATTATATTCAACGATAGAGGAATCTCAGTGAGAGATGTAGATCTCCACCCAACTATAGGGATGCTATCCAAATATGCAAACGCAGCATGAAGACGCATAGCTTGCTAAGTGTGATTGGCATCAGAATCAAATCCTTTAAGCAACTGGATGATCTTGCAACGGATATTGAAGCCCTCTTGGCAAAACATTGCCTGGTTGCTGCTGCCCCAAGTCATGAGCATAACCCAGTCGGTGAGCCGCCAGCACAAGTGGAAATAAATCCTGCTGACTTTGAAACCTTTGAGCGACAACAGAAGCAATTGAAACAGGCGGCTGGCCCTTCATCTACTAAGCCCCTTGAGCGGCACTTCTCACTAAGGGGTAAAATGATGAAACCCTCCTTTTCAAAAGACAAGACTCGGATTCTCTTCGAATGGGCCCACGAGTATGGTAAGGTGAGCCCAAGAGATCAAATGAGGTCGAAAGGAAAGATGATCCCCAATTTTGCCTATACCATCGAGGGTTGGGGCATTCTATTGAGGACTGTTATATATTCAAAGATATCATAGAAGGCCTGATCAACACATGTGAATTGTAAATGGGCGAGTATAAGGTGGAACTGCCGGACCCTCATCAGATGCCCGTCTTCAGGATGGCGGCCAAGAAGGCCTCGCTATATCAGTCGGACCAACACAAACACTAAAGGGTGTTTCAAGCCCCTTCAGCTGTTGCAATGAGCCAGACGAATCAATGAATGGTGCCTCGTTCAGGGGGCAGACACCATAAATGAAGAAAAGTTCACCAAGAAGTCAAGGGTTCTATTTATAGACCCTCCAAGTCTTGGGGCGAGTTGGAGAGAGAACAGCCAATAAGTAGGAGGATTAAAGATAAACTCTTGAAGATAATACTCCTAAGAGTCCATAGAAACCAACAGAAGGTCCTAAGGATTAGATGTGGGGAAGAAATCAAGATAACAACCTCTACAATCTATCCACGGAGTAGCAGAGAAGCACAGTTCTGCTAGAACTCCTCCGTGAGGCATAACGCATCCGCGATAGACCGTAAATTAACATAATGCACCTCCGTCAGTCCGTCATGCGACCTTATCCGCAAGAGATAAGAACGACAGGCGAGACGTTTGGGCTTAGGACTCTGACGAGTATAACGGATGGAAACAAAGGTGTTATATTGAAAGTATAACGGGGATAAGGCAGTCCGTCATGGACCTAAAGATGTCAAGGCAGACAGGGCTGGAACGACAAGGAAGTTGGCGGAGGCGGTGATAAGACTCAACCTTAGTAGGTATATAACGGATCATCATATGAGCGTTATGTGAATGATGACGGTGGAACATGAATCCGTTAATCGATAAAGACGCTAACTGAGATGGAAGAAGAGACGGTAGATGAGAAGACTATAACGGCTCATCATGAGGGCGTTATACTAATCATAACGGGTATGTGTAGGACCGTTAAACTATAGAGACGCTAAGTGAGATGCTAGATGAAACAGACGATGAGAGGGCTATAACGGACTTTGGAAAGTGCGTTATGTTGCTTATAACGTGCCATAGAGGATGCGTTAAGCACAAGAGGGCGACAAATGAACCGGAAGTGCTTACCTAGCATCAAACAAGGACAAGACTCAACCAAGGAAGGCAATGACCCATAAAAGAGACTTCTAACTTGCCCAAGAAGACTCAACAATGGTGAACAACTCAGAGCATCATTAAGATGAGTAAGGAGACGACCCAACTAATTGGTCATAAAATGGGTGTCAACAACAGTCTCCCTCTCCTGAGTCCACAAGAGGAACACCGACCTCAAACCAGAGGATCGGAAGAACACACTGAGTAGGTGGAAAGAACAAACGAAAATACAAGAACAAATGGAAAATCCAACTGTAGCTCTGAAGAGCAATTTCAAAACAAGTCATCAGAGGAAGCTCTCTCTTCTCCTTTCTTAGCAACTTTCTGGCATTCCTTTCACTTCTCAGATCTCACTCTCTGTCTCTCTCTGATCTGCTCTCTTAATCTTTCATGATCAACCATCAGCCCCACTCACAGCTAATCCTTGTATGTTTATAGGCAGCAGATAGATGGGCGTGTGGAAGCCACGTTTCCCACCCAAACTTTTCATACAAATCTGATCTCCATTGGACACGAGTTAGCATCTGAGCTTAATGGCTTCCACGTGTCACGAGAAGTGATAGCGCGTTCACCCTACATATAGGTAGGCAAAAATTGTTGCCAACAAATGCCCCCCACGGAGCGTTCGTCGAAGCTGAAGGCGGACGGTCCGTGCTCTTCGTCATTTTTGATTTCTCCCGAGTCTTCGTGACATGGGGAGGTCATTGTAGGACTGCACCTCACTGCTTTGTTGCTTTCCGGAAGGCTGAGAGTTGATGCAGGCTTGTCTCAGTGAGACCCACCAGTCCAGGACTGATATAGGCCTATCTCGGTGAGGCACTTTGACCTGAAGTTGATGTTGACCAACCCTTAGGGTATATGGGCCAAAGCTAATGTACACCGTCCCCTAGGGCATATTGGCCTGAAATTGGATGCTGGCCAATCTTTGGGGGTGCATTAGCCAAAGTTGATGTGTACCGGCCCTTACGGCATATTGATCCGAAGTTGACGCAAGCCTGCCTCAGAGAGACTTGCTGGTCTGTAGTGGATGTAGACCTGCCTCGGCGAGGCTTATTTGCCCGAAGTTGACGCGGACTAGCTTCGACGAGGCTTGTTGGCCCGGAGTTGATGTAAGCTTGCTTCTGAGAGACCTGTTGGCCTGCCTCGGCGAGGCTTGCTGGCCTAGAGTTGATGTACGCTTGCTTCTAAGAGACTTGTTGGCCTGGAGTCGACGTGGATCAGTCCTTAGGGCATATTGATCCGAAGTTGATGCGGCCTGCCTCGGCGAGGCTTGTTGGCCCGAAGTTGATGTAGGCCTGTCTCGAAGAGGCGCATCCATCTGAGTTGTTGTCAATTGACTGTTGAGTTGTGATAGTCGGAGACTGACATTGGCTGACCCTTGAAGGTGTGTTAGCCAAAAGTCATTGTGTCGGCTGACCGCTGAAGTATCATTGAAGATGTGTCGACTGACTGCTGAGGTATGCAGCCGAATGTTGGAGCTGGCTAATTGTTGGGGTGTCGCCAAAGACGCATCGGCTAACCGCTGAGGTGTGTAGCCGAAGGTTGAAGCTGGCTAACCATTGACTTGTGATAGCCAGAGTTGATGTAGACCACCAGCCCAGGGGGTGTGTTGGTCTTAGTTGATGTCGGCCGTGCACGGGTTGAGACAGATACCATCCAGCACAGCACTACCCTCCGAGTTTCTTGGCCCTTGGGATGGAGTGGCCGAATGGTCCTCAACTTGGTGTAGTATTGCCAGATGCATGTATTTGGTCTCCTTCAAGATGCCTGGATGACTAAAGCTTGCGTCTTTATGGGAGGAGTTCGCCCACCTTCACGCTATTCAGGAGCGCAGGCCGGGGACTCAGTTGATGATTCAGCAGGAGGAGCAACAATTTTTGCAGACTTCAGGCGACCCAGGTTGAGTTGGGCGCCCAGGTCGAGGCCGCTTACGAGCGCGAGCAGGTGGCCTCCCACAGAGTGGAGGAGCTTTTGTGAGAGGTCAGAACTTCGGCCCAATTATCTCATTAAGGGAGGATGACCCACCATTCCATGATCCATTTGATCCCTTCCAATGGGAGGGGTTTCGTGTGCTCTGTTGGTTCTGGATTAGGTGTGTGAGCCATCCCTTGTCTACTGGAAGAGTGTGGACAGTCTTCTTTCTGTCAGGATGCTCGTGTACCGACTGTCCCCATAAGAGTCCCATGACTACGGATGGTGTTCCCGCGTGAGGTCTGTAATCGCGGCTAGGTGCCATGGGTAGGAGATGTGGGCCGTGGTTCTTGGGTTGTCAACCTATGCTTTGGTAAGTCTTCTATGGTCTGTCAGTCATGGTTTGACTGTCTATTTAGTGGTCCTTGGTTCTCATGCTAGTGAGCCGCCTCGTGGTGGCTTGGTGTGGACCGGTGGTACTCCGGTGGTTTTTGTAGTTGCGGCGAGTTCTTGGTGACTCTACCCACTTGACGTAGCTGACCTGGGCACGTTTGCATACTGACCCACCTGGGAGTGGTGGAGGCTTGTCCCGTGTAGTGGATTTTAAGCCGGTTACCTGAGGGCCCCTTACCTTTGCAGCCTGAGTCTGGCTGGGGGGAAAATCGACTAGAGGACCGACTTAGAGCAGATAGTCTATGTGTGCACACGTGGTCGGGGACAGTGGACGCGTGCTGACGAGCACGACCCTGGCTAGTCCTTGCCTTGTGATACTATGTTGGTGTCTCAGTTTTCGCCTGGGGCGTGTAGGAAGACACGTGAGGCTGCGGTATAAGTCGTCGGAGGACGCATATGGTCTCGTTGTTAGTGGGGTTAGTACTCCTATCACCTGCGAGGTTTCAGTGTGGGTTTTCCTTGGTGTGGTTCGCTGTGCCGGTGACTCAGTCTGTTCCATTCTGTGTTAGGCATGGTTCTTCGGCTAGTCTTAGCTTGGGATCGAGAGATTCACCTGAGGGCATTTGTTCAGCGTGTGGTCATGTGGCCTTATCTGCGGTTCCGTCGGCTAGGATGGACCATCCAACCGTGGGGTCGGGGTCGTGTAGACAGCCTCTCTCTCTCTCTCTCTCTCTCTCTCTCTTTGTGTGTGTGTGTGTGTGTGTGTTTCCCCTAGTTGACGGTCTTCTGTTAATAGTCACCGTCGTCATGTTGTGCCGACGTTCTTGCTCTGTTGCTCCCACTGTTGTTGTTCCTACTGCTTTCCTTATTGTCGTTATTTCTGTTGCTGCACTTCTATTATCGCTTTCATTGTAGTGGGATTCCACGGGACTCCTACTAAGCCTATGAAATGAGGCTCACCCCTTGCTTTCCAGGTGCGGCGTTCTTCTCGGAGTGGAGCACCCCTGTTGGTGGTTCGTTAGTTACCAGCTCGCCAGGTTGCCTGGGGTGTCCCCCGGGGGCAGTGTACGTTTCTTTTCCCTGACTATACTTGTGGGTCGAGCTAACCTCAGCTCCCTAAGCTACTCCAGACGGTAATAGAAGGGTAAACTCTGAACTGACAAAGTCAGGAGTCACCGATCCGTCGATGAGACACCAGGCAAGCAAAGGCCTAAAAGAAAGAGGCAAAAGCCCTAGAAAAGACCTAGATAGCGAAGATAGACCCTAAAGGACACACGATTCGATTGTCATGCACGCTCCTCTAGACACAATCACACATACACACCTAGAATGTCGTGCACACCACACAACACTGACCTTGGGCAAGACCAAGAAGGCTAACCCAGGAAGGTCACGACATGCGAGAAATGCGAGAGTCACGTGTCACGTGACGAAAGCACCTTCTCACTAGAAGAATAGCCAGCTACATCCACTGATGTCTAATGTTGCGCCTCAAGTGTCCGTCTACAATGCCGAAAACATGACAGAGACTGAGACACTGTCTGAACAGAACCAAGAACTACCGTAATGAGTGACTAGTCAGGGTCACGCCTATCGGTGTTCATCCAAATGCCCCTAACCACGTGTGCACACACAAGCTCAATGCCATGAGCCAGGCGTCTAGCTAGTTTTCTCTCCCAGCGGACGCTACTACCAGGCAAGGGAGCCCACGAAAATTAGCTGAAAAATCGTGTCTCGGGAACTGCCACACCACCACTCCCAGTTGGGCTGACACGCCGAAACGTGTCATCAGGCTACGACTAGTGGAGGCTCACTAGACACAGACACCAAAACACAAGTGCTAGAGTACAGACAGGCTAAATAAGCACTGTCACACGTACTACGAAGCACCAAGGTAGCACAGTAACTCCCAATAGACTCAGGACAAGGCAACTAGACCTACTAACGCACGATCCTTAAGTCTCACGACTCGGAGGCAAGATTGTCGCGCAACGACGGAGACATGCCGCCAATCGATCTAATCCTAAGCTAGAGAAAATGACACATCTGCATAAAATGACTCACAGAGACCTGAGGGATCACCAAGACTCTCAGCACACCTGGACACATAGACCGAGGTAAGACGATATCTCAAGGCATTCAGAACCACTGTCTCGGGCTAGACAGAATAGCTGAGACACACACAAGGTCATCTATCAACCACTGGGTCTCACCGGGTTGACCAGAACCTGACAATGAGTCACAGAATAGGACACAACGCACAAGCATTCCTGGGTACCTTATAACGTTGCCACAACCCTCATAGGACATCAACAGACATCCACTGGTTAATGGGCAAACCACAAGGTCAAGCCAAGACAATCCGAAACTAAATCACAGGCAAACCATACTGGCAGTCATAGAATGGGCCATTCGGGGACTATAGTAGTCAAAGAGTAGACCGCTGAACTCAGTCAACCGTCAAATCAACCTATTCAACCAAACCACCAAATCGGTCTAAAGATAGATCCGCTTGAGTGTTTGCCTTGTCGCTTAGACGATTTGTGCTCGTTGTTTGCTGGCTTTAGGTCCCAGTGTCTCGACCGGGTTCCTCCCACGTCAAGGAGAGCTCGTCTTGACATCTTGCCTGATCCTTCTGCCTCAAGTGAAGAGCAAGAGGAAGTGCAAGCTACGACGAGCTCCCCTTCTTCGGCTATAGCTTCTACAGACTTGGAGGAGAGTGAAGAAGATGGAGGTGATGGAGGTGAGGCTATCCCTGGTGAGGGGCTGGCCGATGGTGATGGAGATGATGGTGAAGAAAGCGAGGGTTCAGATGATGAGGAGCCTGACCAAGAGAAGGGAGGGCAGCAAGGAAAGGTAAGTTCATGCCCCTTCTTCTCTATTCACTAGATCTGTATGTGAATGTGTGTTTAGTGGAGAGATGGAGGCCGGAGCATGCATTTGAGGGGGATGAACTAGTGGGTGGCCAAGGTTCTGGCCGTCCACAGGCCAGGGCGGCCAGGGCACTGGCCGTCCAGGGATGGGCTTGGGTGGCCAAGACTTTGGCCGCCCATGGAGCTGGGCGACCACACCCTTGGCCGCCCTGCTCCCAGGGTTGTGAAGTTTTGAAGGAAATGGAATGAGGGTGGATTGGTTAGAAGATCTAATGAATTCCTTGTGTTTCCTTTCTATTATGTGCAGGGTCCACGAAGGATAAGAGCCCGGGTCTCATGGGACTTGGTGTAGGCTTGGTACCATGCCTTACCTGCTGGGCAACGGGAGAGGGTGGATCAGATGGGTTTTGGCCCCTTCTTTAGGATCTGACCTTTCTCAGTGGATGCCACCTTCCTAATGGCGGTATGGGAGAGATGGGTGGACAGTTGTAGAGCATTCGTGATGCCGTGGGGACATATGATACCCACCCTTGAGGATGTGGCCTTCTTGTCGGGATTTCCAGTGGCAGGGACCCCGGTGCTTGGCTGAGAGTTGAAGGATTATCGAGATGCGATAGAGGACCTGCTCGGGCCGCAGCTGGCTCAATCTAGGAGACCGGTGACCACTATTCCACCTGGGAAGATTAGTGCTGCACTGGGGCTTGCGAGGATGGTACGTGGTCCACTCGAGGACTTGGACACATACTTGGGGCGAGTGAGACAGAGACTCCAAGCTCGAGGGCGGAGTGAGCAGTAGGAGCTGAGGCTTTTCTTCTTGTATTTATTTGGGGGGCTACTATTCGCCATGGCCTCGAACAAGGTTAATCTCAAATACCTCTTGCTGGTACAGTATCTAGAGCAGGGACCCCAGCTTGCGTGGGGAAGAGCGATGCTGGCGCACCTCTTCGCCCACCAAGATCCAGTGCGCCCAGGTTCGGGGAATGATGGGGACATCATTTACCCCCTCCACATTTTTCGAAGCCCGGATGGATCGTCATCATGTGCCATCGTGATCTTAGTTCCATTGGACTTTGACCATGGGAATCTTTTTATTGCGAAGCTGACGTACTTCTCGCTTAATTATCTTGAGCGGCCTTTGCTTGTATGTCAAGTCTTCTCGTATCTCCAGCTTATCATAAGTGATGACATGAAATGGATCAGGGACATTCCTTTTAGCATTAAGACATGTAAGACATCATGAACTCCTGCTAACTGAGGAGGCAAGGCTAGTCGATAAGCATCCTCACCAACCCTTTCAAGAATTTTAAAGGGCATATAAATCTTGGAGTAAGTTTGCCTTTGATGCCGAATCTTCAGATACCTCGACCTGGAGAAATCTTGAGGAATACATGGTCTCCTATTTGGAATTCCAGGTCACGTCTTTGAATATCAACATAAGACTTTTGCCTATCTTGAGCCACCTTGAGTCTTTCTTGAATCAACTTGACTTTTTCAGTAGTATCCCGAACGAGTTTCGGGCCTAGGAATTACTTTTCCCCAATTTCACTCTAGCATATAGGTGAGCGGCAATTGTTGCCATATAAAGGTTCAAATGGTGCCATTTTAATGCTAGCTTGATAGTTATTATTGTAGGAGAATTCTACTAGAGACAAGTGGTCAGGTCAACTTCCACCAAAATCAAGTACACATGCTTGGAGCATATCTTCCACCACCTGATTGGTTCTTTCAGTTTGACCGTCGATTTGTGGGTGAAATATAGTGCTAAATTTTAGTCGGGTCCCTAATGAATGTTGTAGACCCTTCCATAATTGAGATGTGAATCGAGGGTCTCGGTCAGATATAATGGTAAAAGAGACTCCATGTAGTTTCACAATTTCCTTTATAAGGCAGTCAAGACATCCACAGACCATCGACTCTTAATAGGTAAGAAGTGAGCCGACTTGGTCAAGCGGTCAATGATCACCCAAATACCGTCATATTATCCTCTTGATTTAGATAGACCCATGACAAAATCCATCAATATACTCTCCCATTTCCACTCGGGAATTGCCAAGGGACATAAATTTTCAGCAGGCCTTTGATGTTCTGCCTTAACTTGTTGACAAGTGAGACAACGTGACACGTAGTCCGCCACTTTTCTTTTCATATTGGGCCACCAATAGTTCATTTTAAGGTCTTGGTACATCTTTGTAGCATCAGGGTGAATGACATACCTTGATTTATGTGCTTCATCCATAACCAGCTTCTTAGTATCATCATGATCTGGAACACAGATTCAACCTCGGAATAGCAATCTTTCGTCAGTTGCAATAGAGAAATCTGATCGTTGATCTATATCATCTTTGATCTCCATCAGTGTAGGGTCATTTTCTTGCAACTTGACTAGGTCTTCTATGAATGTTGGTTGTGACCGAATATTGGCAATAAAGCGTTCTTTTTCCTCATTTTTATCTAGATTTAGTTGGGCAAATTTACGATAACATGTGAACATTCATGTGAATGGCCATATCGAGTACGCTTATTCAAGTCACGCAAGCAATTCCATGTAACTGAGAAGAGTGAAATGTCATAGACCATCACGCTAGTCATGCACTTTAGTGCAATGCCACACCTTGTCATTAGAAACTGCCTGAGACACAAGTACTTTCGAGCGCTCCTCCTAGGACCAGACTGGACTTTTATGATGTGTTGACATTGAAAAGTTAAATCAAAGATCCCAACCTAGACATTCACTTAATAATGGCCAAGAGTTCCAAGGTCAAACTATGTAATTAAGGCAATGCATGGAAGAGATAGATTTCTTGAAAGATTTCCAAGATATAAGCTCTAACAATTTAAGTCATTAAAAATGACCTTTCAAGGAAAAGATTGTGATGTCGACCCATCAAAGGTCACATTCTTGAGGTAGAATAGCCTGAAGAGGCTATTGGGGTTTACACACAATAAAATCACAAAAAGTAGCAAGTCAGAAATCTGGAGAAGATGCGGTCAGTCTGAGACCACAACATAAAAAGGTGGTCTTAATAGAACTGCAGTCTAGATGCAACAGGCTACGTCAAATCGAAGGGTCAGTGAGTCATTGCAACATAACGTCAGGACAGAAACGGTCTAAGGAAGACCGCAATTTGGTGAAAACGGTCCAGGGGAGACCACTACTTGGTCATGGACCGGGATGATAATCACTCAACTTCCCAGGGTCTCCCAGTGGACCTAGCTCAAGCCTTGACCGAAACAGAGCTCAGTCAACAGGACCAGGGTCAATTGGGGTCATTTGGGTCGACCTGAACAAGATTGAGTCGACCTAAAACTAGGCTAGGCGACCGGACCAAAACTGGCTCACAGGCCAGGAAGACAGACTAATGCGGTCATGGCTAGGCCACTACTTCCAATATCAGTCCCATTAAGGCAGCAATCAGGACAGAGCCGACAGAACTCTGGCTGCCCAAAAATTGAGAATCTGATCGAATCGATGGGTTCGGGCTTTAAGGTACAACCTACTCGACATCCTAGTGGGAATCCCAGGCTCGTAGAGACTTACGGAGGTCTCAAGATAGCGGTGCTAGTCTGACGGAAGGAATATCCGGCGGAGAGTCCCAACTATCCTGAGAATTGAAGTTATGAAAATGCGAAAAATGAGTGCGAGCGGTAAGTCACCTCCATCGGAGTGGCGTGACTTTCAAACAATCCTAACGATAATAGAGACAATGTATTTAGCAATAATGGATCTACAAAATTTAACTTTACTCCTTTCCAAGTAATCATATGATGACATGAGAATCAAATATTAAAATGTAAGGTCATGAATTATTCAAGTTTTAACATTTACTGTTGAGATAGCCTCAATTAATAGTGTGATTGTAACCTGATTAACATGGAAATATGCTGGTAAACATAGGTTTATATACATGTTATATATATTATATATATATGTGACGCGTGGAAGCCGTACCTAGTCCCGAACTCCATGATCCAATAAGGGTGAATAGAGACAGGTGCACCCACGTGCACCGCTTGTCTCGTCCCTCGCTCGCGCTACCCGTGGGTGAGGGGCATTTGTGGACGTGCAAAATTTCACATCCGTGAAGCTCCTCAAGCAAGCTGAGAGCAAATGACTATGGCGGGTGATGTCGGGGCTCGCCTCGGCCCCCAGGGAATAGAAGAGCTTCAAGAGATGGTGAAGAAGCTTCGTATTCGAGGACACCTTATGCCTGATAGGGCGCATCAAACCTCGGGGAGTCACGCTTCCCCAAATCGACACGCTGCCGTAGTTTCGCCTCACACTATGGCGACAAAGAGCACACCCAGGGGATTCGAGTGTATCGAGTCCCTGAACGATATCAACAACTGTAGGTCACGGCAAACACATTAATCCACGCCCGGGTGGGTGAATCAAACCCTTGATCAGAAAGGGGAATATCTTCAGGGTCCTCCACCATGAAGGGCCCGATGAGCTCAAAATGCCCCTAAGACAATTGGACCACAACTCCAGGTGATACGGTGGCCACCCTACTGAACTGATCCGGTGACATGCTCAATACAGTGGCACGTTTGGAGCGCTCGATCTAGTGGCAACTTATGCACCCAGTGATGCGCTCAATACGGTGGCACATTTGGGCGCTCGGTGGCAGCTTTTACACCCAGGTGCCCATGTCAACCGGTGGCCACTCCAGGCTACTGGTCCGGTGGCATCCCCCCTTGGCCATCCCGTCCGGTGGCACCCCTCGCCCCGTTGATACGGTGGCGTACCATCGCCCCCCCCCATCTGGTGGCATAGGCGATAGAGGAAGTTTCTCCCGTGGAAATGGCAGGCCACCTTTTTGCAGACCCTGTGGATATTGCCAAGGACTGGAGGTCCTTCCTCTGCCAACCCAGTGGACATTGCCAAGGATCGGAGGTCCTTGCCCTCTGGCTCCTGCGTGCAGCGGTGCGGGTTCCAATCATTACCACTTCTATGCCAGTACGAAAGACCAGCCATGGCCGTCAACCTTCTGCAGGCCCCAGATCGGGAAATCAACCTGCAGATGCAGCAGAGTGACAAGATGGAGGGGTTTTCCCCATCGACCCTTTCTTGGTTGTCGGAACTCCATGGTTGCGAGGTATAAAGACAGAAGAGAGAGAGGGAAAAGAGGGAAGAGGCTCCATTCTTCTCTGCTGCTCCAGCGACCTGCTACTCGGACCCCAACCTGAGTGCAGAAGGAAGAGAGAAAAGAAGAGAAGAGGAAGGGTGAGTGAAGAGAGGTGGTCAGGTTTGGGATGGGAGGAGCCAATGCTCCTGCCCCTCCCCCACTGTATTTCCTTTGCTGATCCTTTCTCCCCTTCCGTTGATTTCTTTACAATGCATTATCCCCCCATGCTATTTCCTTTTTTTTAGGAATAAAAGAAGGTTTGTGAAGTGTTTAGGTTGTTTGACTGTCATGTTCGCTCCTTTTGCCATCCTGTGTTCCTCTGCATTCTCTGTTGTTCCTCAACCTTGGATGCTACTCTTTCTTTTCTTGGCTCGTGCCCGGCTCACCAGTGCCATTGCATCCCCCTCCCTCTCCTCATGCCATCTGATGATGTGTCCTTCGGTGTGGGGAGTTGATGTCTTGGGAGAGCGAGCCTTCCAAATCCCACAGTAAGGCTGTCACCCTGAGCTCTAGAGGGCTACATACCCTGAGTTCTCCTTGTTTCCCTCCTTTGACTCTTCTCTTAGGAGTGTTGGTCGCAGGAATGTCGATGTTTGGATCCTGCCAGCCCATGGTTAAGATCCAGACACTCTCTATATCATAGACCACTTTCCACAGGAACAAGCCCTCCTCCATATTAGCCTCTGGCCCATGCGAGGCCTTCATCCAGTGCCCGTTGTCATCTTGATCCGGTGACCTATCCTTGGCCTGGCCCGATGCCCCATCAAGCTTGCGATCCGGTAGTCTCCCAAGGTCCCCCAGCCGGTGGTCTTCTTTCTCTTGAGCCGGTGGCAGCCCACCTTCTTGACCCGGTGGCATCTCCACCTTCTTGACCCGGTGGCATCTCCACCACCATGATCCGGTGGCTCAGCCACTCGCTTGTTTCTTTCCTATTCGATGGCGTGCCCTTACCACCACCATCGATACGGTGGCTCTTTACCACCACATCTAGTGGCCTTTCCACCACCACATCCGATGGCCTTCCCACCTCTTGGCCCGGTGGCCCTTCTCACCTATTGATATGGTGACCTCAACTTACCATTGATCCGGTGGCTCTTTTGAGCCTGTGAACCAGTGCTCCTTTGTCCCCTTTTGATCCAGTGGCGTTCCCACCTTCTTGATCTGGTGTCATCCTCACCGCTATGATCCGATGGCTCTTTTGAGCCCATGATCTAGTGACTTGACATCCTCCCATCCGGTGGCATCTCCACCTCTACTTGACCCCTAGCCAACCCACCATTATCCGGTGAGGCCCCTGTACACTTGGTCTAGTGGCACTCATCATGCCTGATCCGGTGATCCCTTTTTCCCCGCCGATACGGTGGCACATCCACTTTCCCCTTTGAGCCGGTGGCCTGTCCACTCCTTTCAGATACGGTGGTATGTCCACCTTCCCTTTCGGTCCGGTGGCTCATCCACCCTCTCTCGATCCGGTGGCACATCCACCTTCTCCTTTCGATCCGGTGGCACATCCACCTTCTCCTTTCGATCCGGTGGATTATCCACCCTCTCTCGATCCTCTCTCAATCCGGTGGCACATCCACCTTTCCTTTTTGATCCGGTGGCTTGTCCACCCTCTCTCGATCTGGTGTCGTGTCTACCATCCCGTTCGATCCGGTGGCCCACTCATCCCCCCCACTCCATTCAATACGGTGGAGCCTCCATTCGGTGGCGCCCCTCTCCCCACCTACCTCATATGGTGGCTTGGCCGATCCAGTGGCGCAGCCACTTCGCCCTGACTGATCCGGTGGGGTCATTCCCCTTGCTTGGTGTTTGACTGTGAACAGCTATTTTCGTACCGTATCCCGTGTGGTTTTACCAAGGTGTTGCCACCCCGGTGGGGATCTATTACTTTGGGTTACGTCACTCCTTGTGGACGTGTACCCGCTCTACCCCTCCCATATCCAGGTGCGGGGGAGATGCTGTCGAATTTGTGCTAGGACTGTGCACATATAATAAAAGGGGGGGAGGAAGAACAAACAAACTAAATAATAATAACAGAACACCTTCACTGAATTGACAGAACCTTGTAAGACACGAAGAGAGCTAGACATGACAACGTCGCATCACCTTGACGGGGATAAGCATGGGCATCCATCACACGGGTGAATAAAAAGGAGCACGCATGCATCTCGTAAATAAAGGAGCCACGTTCTTGGCATATGACTATATCATCCCCCCCATGTAGGTGTACGTGTTGCGATCCCACGGCATATAGAAGAGTGACTTGTGAAAGATTGGACCACGTATGGTTGGAAATCGTTCCTATGCGTGAGGACTGACCTCCGTCTCGTGTCCGGGACCAATGCCCGAGTCCAATCCCTATCCGGACTTGCGCACGCTCGAACCCCCCATAGTTCCCGAATTTGATGTGAGTAGGAGCTACCCCTAGAACGGACACACTTCCTAGGGTACCCACATCCTGAAGATGGCTCTACCCGCTGTGACTCCCACACGCCAACCCTGGACCCCTTCTGCAGTATCACCCAGCACTAACCCTTCAGGGGCCTCATCAGCCTCTTGGGTGGCGTCCCCAGTTCTTGGTAGCGGTAGTCCGATACTTGTATTGGGTTATCGATAGCCTGAGCTCTGGGTCGTTATAGATGGTATCAGAGCGGTGTTGGGGAATTGTATTAGGAATTGAAATCTGCTTTGGTCCAGAGCAAGTCCCTTTGAGTCATTCATTGCTGGCTTAGGGTGTTTCTTGCGAGTACTGACATATTTTTCGTTGTCGTGTTTCTATAGATTCAAGATGCCGCCTCGTAGGAGAAGAGCCCCAGTTCCTCAGAATGAGGCTAGTGTTTCACCTGCTCCTACTGTACCGGTTCCTGCCCAGGCTGCACCTGTTCCTATTCTGCCTGCAGAGTTACCCGGTGGTCGTGGATGGGCACTGAAAGAATTTCTGCTGTTCCATCCACTGACTTTCGAAGGTCAATCAGATTCTGAGGCAGCAAGGGAGTGGTTGGATGCTACCAAGTGCATCTTCCAATGCATGGAGTGCGCCGAGGATGAAAGGGTTATGTTCGCCTCTTTTCAGCTTCAAGGTACTGCACGCACATGGTGGACCATGGAGTGGGAGGTTGCCTTCCGTTCTAGTCCACTTCGACAGATTACATGGGCTGAGTTCGTTGCTGCATTCGAACATGTCTATACTCCAGCCTGCCTGAAGTTAGCCAAAATGTATCAATTTCTGGAGTTGAGTTGGGCTGGTATGCACCCCACGTCTTTGCCGATGAGACTGTGAGGACTCAGCAGTTTCTGCGCGGACTAAAAGTAGAATTGAGCCTGCCACTGTTCACTACACATGTGACTGAGTTGGATTCTGCATATCAAGCCGCTGTCGTGCTAGAGTTGGAGTTGGCGAGGACTCGAGGATTTTCTCAGACTAGAATGGTTCCGTCGACCGGGTAGCATCAGCCGTCCCACCAGTCGTCTGTTCCCGAAGTTTCTTCTGCCTTCTCTCCTGCCGATGGTGCTTCCTTCCAGCAATCTCAAGGCAGAGGTTTCCATCATAAGAAAAAGAGAAAGAGGTTTGATCAGCCGTCATTTTCTGATCCGAGTCAGCAGCTTGATTTTTCAGTTCGACCGCGTCCATATTTTGTTACTTTTCAGTCGAGGTTATGTTCTAGGTGTAGTGGAGTCATCCGGGTGTGCCATGCTCCTTGCCGATTGTGTGTTATCATTGTGATCAGCTGGGGCACGTTTCTCGAAATTATTCGTTAAGGTAGCAGACGGTGCAGTTCTCGCAGACTTCACAGTTGTAGCAGCCACTGTTCCGTCTTCCGACGCCGTCTCAATCTCAACCGCTTCAACTGCCAGTTCCTACACCTTCTCAGCAGTCATCTGCCACTACTCGTCCGTCGAGAGCCAGAGTCACTCACATCACTCGTGCGGAGGCATTGGCGTCGAAAATTTCTCAGTGCATCCTGGTGAAGGGTGGACCTTTTGATCAGCTCAAGTATAGATATTTTGGCGGGCACTCTACCCAGATGATGCAATAGATCATATTGAGTACCCGATAGAGGTTCAGCTTCTTCTTGTTGTTCTACGGCTGGCTGTGCAGACTGGGGGTTGGAAGCAGAAGCATAATTTCTCTGAAATAATCACCCACTCCGTAGGGCAAGGTTTTGTGCCGGCCCAACCTTCAATGACAGTAGAATAAGGTGAGCGGGGTGGATAAGTGGTGTGGTGAAGGGTGTAGGGTTAGGAGAAGTGATGGCGGTTGTTTGTGGAGGAAGGATAATGGGCGAGGAGGTAGGCACGGTGATAATGGGTGTGGATGGGGGTGTAAGGACAATGGGTGAGGAATTGGGGGTAGGTGCGGTGGTAATGATGGGTGTTGGTGTGGGAGGAGGGTTAGATGGAAGGGTAATGGTGGTAGCGATGGGGGTGATAAGTGAGCGAGGTGGAGGCACGGGTGAGGGTGCAGGCATGGAAGTGGGAGGGACGGTGAACGGATGAATGAACGGTGTGGCGGATGGAGGAGAGGTTTGGCGTACAGGTGTGAGGATGGTGGAAGCGGAGGGATAGTTGTGATGGAAGGTGGAGACTTGGTGGGTTGTGCCGTCATCGTCAAAGGACCATCTGGCATTGGGGGCCAGAGGTTGAACTACATTTACCTGGGCCGGTGCCAGCGGCTGAGGTTGCGGAGCGGGTGGATGGTTCGACATTGGGTTCTGATGAATACCCAAATCTTGAACCTGCCGTGGTTGCTGCTGTAGTGGCTGCTATGGCTGCGGTGCTTGCTGCTGCACTTGCAGCCTCGGCAGTTGCCTTCTCTTTTCTTTCAGCTCAATGATGGCCTTATGCATTTCGGCCCAATCAATCCTGTGCCCTTCATGCAAATTGTAGACCAGATCTCGGAATTGAAAACAACCTTCGATGGTGTGGCCCGGCTGCCGATGGAATACACAGTATTTTGTCTGATCAACCGCAGTGTTCCAACTAGGCCTTTCCGGAGGAAGTTGGATAGCATTCACTGACATGAGAGCCGAAAATATATCGGCAAGAGTTTCTAGCAAAGGAGGATATTGGGCTCTCTTCGGAACCGGGCACCGGTTATTGTTGTAGCCGTTAGGGGTAGGGACATTGTGATATTGTGGTGCTGGTGGAGGCTGTTGTGGAGCGGAATAGGTATTTTGCAGGATAGTGAAGGTAAGCAGAGGGTTTGGTGGAGTGGAATAAGCGGGTGGAGGGTTTTGTGGACTGACGAAGGCGAGTGGAGGACAGTTTGATGTGACACGATAGTGGGGTGGACAGCAAGTGTGTGTGAAAGGGGTCCTTGGACCTATTACGCAAGCACATTCAACAAGCAAGTCGTTGGTACCATGAAGACAAGGGTTCTATTTATAGACCCTCCAAGTCTTGGGGTGAGTTGGAGAGAGAACAACTAAAAAGTAGGAGGATTATGGACAAACACTTGAAGATAATGCTCCCAAGAGTCCATAGAAACAAACAGAAGGTTCTAAGGATCAGATTTGAGGGAGAAATCAAGATATCAAACTTTGTAATCTATCCACAGAGTAGCAGAGAAGAGTAGTTCTGCTAAAACTCTTCCGTTTGACATAACGCATCCACGATAGACGGCCATGTGTATATAATGCATCATAGAAAGTTCGTTATGTGACCTTATCTAATAGAAGATAAGAACAACAGGTGAAGCGTTCAGACTTAGGACTCTGGCGAGTATAACGGATAGGAACAAGGGCGTTATAGTGAACATATAACGGATGAAAGATGATCCGTTATGGCAATAAAGACGTCCAGGCAGACGGTGGCTGGGACGGCGAGGAAGTCGGTGGAAGAGGTGATAGACTCGACCTTTGGGGGTATATAACGGACCAGGTTGGGTGCGTTATGTGATCTTATGACGGATGATCATAGGTCCGTTAAGCAGCAGAAATGCTAGATGAGATGGAAGGAGAGACATTGGATGAGATGATGGATGAGACGGAAGGCTCCAACTCTGAGAGAAGGTAACGGACCATGCTGAGGGCGTTATATGATGTGAATAATGGATGGATATAGGTCCATTAAATAATAGAGACGCAATATGAGATGTTGGATGAGACGATGAGAAAGACGGTGAGAAAAATGGTGAAAGGACTATAATGGACCTTATGAGGGGCGTTATATTACTATAACGTGCCATTCATGATGTGTTATGTACAAAAAGGCAATAAAATGACATGGAAGTGCTTGCCTAGCAATAAAACAAGGATAAGACCTAACCAAGGAAGGCAATGACCCATGAAAGAGACCTTAATCATGCCCAAGAAGACTCGACAAGGGTGAACAACTCGGAGCATCGTTAAAATGAGTAAGGAGATGACCCAACTAATTGGTCATAAAATGGGTGTCAACAAGCATGATCCAACAATGGATCATAACCAGACGGACGCTGCACAGCTCGCAGCTCCGCCCAAGCTCACACCCGTCCGCAGATGGTTCTCAACAAAAATATACTTAGAGTTTGGAAATACAATATATGATCAATAGACCCTCAAGAACCACTAGCAAATGATCAAGGTGACTCTATTGAAGATATGAAAATAGATCTTCATGAGAAGAAACTGATGCTCGGAGTGGAGGGTAGCCGGATGTCGATGTTGAGGACGTCCACGCGTTCCTCTTCTCGATCCGCACCTTTCTTTCTTTAGTGGGAATTTCAGAAAATGATCGGAAGTAGATGATTCCCTTGATCTCCTCAGCTCCTCTCCTTCCTCAGGTCGTTCTTCTCCTGAGGTAGGGAGACGGATCCTTAACCCCTATACTACCTTTCCCGTGAGTTTTGTAGGCCGTGGTGAGCCGAGCAGGATTATTTTCTCATTTTGAGAAAAAATATACATTTTAGGGTGTGAGCCAATTTTCGCGATTCGATATGATTTTTGGGGTTTAAATGGGTCCTCTCGGTGCTAATGGGGTTGGGGACTGGTTTCCCCTTCTTTTCCCCTTCACATGGGTGTGAATGGGGTATGGAATGGGGTTTTCTACAGTGTTCACTATTTTCGCGCTCAGGATGGAGTAGCTGTCCTACCAGTAGCCGTCATTGCATAGAGGTGGACCGCTGGGGGCCGCTATTCGACCCGAAAGTGTCGACAGGTTTCATGGTCTGGAGGTGACTGCCTAGGGTAGTTGCAGTCTTGCGATTGACCGCCACTTGCAGTGGCAGTCAGGCCAGGACCGCCAATCCGTGATCATTTCTCATTGAGTCCCCAGAGCTGGCGGTCAAGTGGATGACCGTTTCTCTGAGTTGCGGCCAGGGCATGGCCGCATTATGCCCCGTGTTCCCCGTATAGTAGCGGCCTTACGACTGACTGCTAAATGATATAACGGTTAGGCCTGGACCGCCACTAGGGTTTGTGGTCTTTACAATGACCGTTTCTTTTCCTAGTGTCCCCTGCAGGTAGCGGTCCTGTGTGGACCACTATACTGGGTCTGCGGTCTATAGAGGGTCGCCATTTGATGTGACGGTCTAGGGAGGACCACCACTTAGTTTTTCATGCTAGTCATGTTCCGTTCGCGTTGTGTTGGCCCCTAGTCGACCTGGTTGTGACCCAGTGGTCGACCTTCAGCCTCGTGAGGGTCACGGATGCCCGTGGGTTCTATGTTCGTATTTTTGGGGGTGTCCGGAGGTGTCAAGTTACCTCGTTTGGCTTGCCGTGGGTCTTGGGGGTCTAGGTAACCCCATGTGTTCCGAGTTTCATACTTTCACTAGATTGAGTCACCATGAGTCAGTATGAGTGTGGAGGGTCTTCCCCGCATGACGTGGGTTTCTTCGAAAGGTGGTTTCCGAGTGGGCCATGTGTGTGGCCTCAGACTGTGAGTCTGGTTAACCAGCCTAGGGCTGGAGATTTTTTACGTGTCCCCTGGATGAGGGATCAATTCGGTGGCTGGTGAGCTACCTTGAGAATCATGTTACCATGGTTTCGGACCTAGGGATTATGCTAGATTGATGGCACTGTGTCGTCATGTGCGACAGTCTTGACCCGAGTCTCGTGACTCAAGGACCGTTAGGCTATTATGTAATATCTCGGACCCTTCGGATCCTTCTTCTCAGGTCCTGAATTTATTCTCTAGGAGGATTTGTTTCCATTATGTCTGAAATCATTTTTCAGACTTTTTTCGAGATCAGATCCGTGCGTTTTGGATCAGTTCCCCTCAAACTCATGTGTTGTGAAATAATTACCGGCATGTCTATACTGATTTTTTCGGAGCTAGGGCTCCTCGCGAGGAATGCCACATGGAAGCACTCAGGATAATAATTAATACAATATCGTTATATCTTTTATCAGTTTTACTGTATGAGGGCGTGCCAGTCACTTGTGTCACAATATGTTAAGGTTCCAAGATTGGGATGATCTGGACTAACCCAAGGTGTGCTCCTTCTGATCACTAAGCAGATGATGGTGGGCATCAGGTCAGGACTGGAGACCCGTCATGCCATAAAGGTCGATCACGGCGTTAAGAGGGGAAAACATTTGATTAATCGCCAAGTAATGGGGCTGCATGGTCGATCAGTCGATTCCTATAAAAAGAAGATAAAGCATGTTGAAAAGCCTTGAAAGCCCCACATCGGGGTGCGAAAAGGTATTCAGAGCTATATCGGTCACATGTTGACCATTTCCTTATTGTTCTGTGCCCCCTCAAACTCATGTGTTGTGAAATAATTACTGACACGTCTATAATGATTTTTCTGGAGCTAGGACTCCTCGCGGGGAATGCCATGTGGAAGCACTCGGATCTTGTGCCAATCTCCTTGAGTCACGTGCACATCATTCAGGGCAGGTGTGGCCGTCCCTACCGAACTAACTGTCCCAGCCACGACTCGACCTAGGATGGCGTACCGATATGGAAAACTATAATATATATATAATGGAGTAAACTAATCAAAATGACATTTTATCTCATTTGGTTAAGTCTTCGGCCGTTTGAACGGGTTTCTCTGGGTTCGAATCTCAACTTCAGCGTTAAGTTTTTCATAATTTTTTAAATATAACTATTTCCAAATATTAAATGAAAACACGGCAAAACTCTGTTTCAAACCTGGCACCTAACGATTAACAGTGATACACTTATTAACGAACTTAGTCAAGTCCCCCGCTTGAACGTCTCATGTGCTGAGCCATTATTCACTATTGTGAAACCAATTTATACCCTTCATGCCTGTTTGTCACCACTAGGCATCTATTTGTCACTCTTACGTCTGATAGCCTTCGCCTTAGTATTTTTCCTATTAAGTTGAAGTTGTCGCGCTAACTCATTTTTCACCCTTAGCGACTTATTTGCCGCCGCTGTCTTGAAAATTTTTCCTGTTGTTTCCACATTGGTGTGAGAACTATGGACAAGAGCGCTTCTTTCATTACCATTCAGCATTTCTCACCTTGTATGTTCTATTTAATGGCCTTCACTTATATTTGTCAGTCCTATGAAGATATTTATTTGCCTTATTCTCTGAAGCCATCACCTTCGACTCTTTTCACACTCAAAGCTGGAACCGTCTCCCTAAATCCATTTGTCACCCTTATATATCACTTTTTCACCGCTGAAGCTTCATTTGACACCCTTAGGAGAGTTAGGGTGGTTTGGAGAGCTCAAAGCCACCGATGCTCATGCCTTCAGACCAGGAGCTGTAGAGTTCACAGATTATGTACTGCATCACTATGCTCCAATCTTGGTCAATGCCGGAGTATATCACAGCGTGTACACCTCCCGATACTGCTACCCAATTTTTAGAGGCTTGTGCTACGGAATGATAGAAGTGTTTTGCCCAGAGTATAACACTTTCTATATTGCAGAGGGGGAAACCTCGTTAGACCTCTGGAGTCTCTCCTAGTTGAGCGGCCTGCCAATAGATGGAGAGCCTATGAAGAGGTTTGCTTCCTCGACTGGCTGAAAGATCAGACCGATGGCGAGGGAAAATATTTTATAGGCTTCGCCTATCGGTACCTGATGAAAGCGTATCGTACCCTGCTGCACTTGACACATGATACGTGGGAGGCGCATAAGCCTGGAGAGAAGAGGCATGTGCGGATGGGCACGTGGCTTCAACATTTCTTTGGTGGGGAGAAGAAGTATGAAGACTTCCCCATGGTGGCTCCAACAGTAGTGGGATAGAAGAAGAGAGTCCGTCGTCAGGTGGCTTTCCCATCCACTTTGAGGAGAGGGCGACAAGGCGGCCCGAACCCCACTGGAGTCAATGCAGTTACTCACTGTGCTGCATACTTGACCTACTAGCTTTGTTCATTCGCCCTCTCTTAGGGTGATGAAACTGTGATCAGGGCAGAAGCAATCTACCCTGCATGCTTGATGGCCTAGGGCACTAAGCTGTCCCTCTGCCCAGTGGCTTTATGCCTTATATACAAGATGCTGGGTGATCTGCACAAGTCACGCATCCCCAAAAATTCACAGACGGTGGGTCCGTTGCACTTCCTTAATGCATGGGTATGCACCCTATTTCCTGAAGCTGCTCCCAGGTCACTTCAGTCAGATCGTCCTGTGCCGAGGATGATCAAGTTCGCCAGCACCGAGCCATCTTCGATGGCGGACCAACTTTTTGCTATTCGGGGTAAATTAGCCACGATCCCCGTGGACTCCCCTGGAGTGTTGTATTTCTAGAGCCTGGCAGCCAGTTCAGGTCCACTTGTAAATAAGATGCAGCAATGCCGCTTATTCGAGACTGAGGAATACATCCATCCGCTCACCGGCACCAACTGTACAAGGCCCATCGTGGAGTCAAAGTTGATTGATTGGGCACTGGTCATTCGACCCAGTGTCCTTGTCTTTAGAAAGAGTGGCTTCTTATGGCTGGAGCCGTATTATCCCTTCCGATTTAGTCAGAATTTTGGATATGACCAACATATTCCTCCCTCTGCAGCACGGTTCGGGTTGTCGAATAGGCATCGGGCCGGGCAAGCGACCACCGACGAAGCCCGGGCATGGTGGGATTACTTCCATCACCGGGAGAATGTATCTTTCAGGGTTCCATCCCCCATCACATTCGTCGTTCAGAAGGCAGTCAAAGGATATGCCATTGCTGAGCACCTCGCTCATCTTCCTATCCCCTGCACTGATTCTATTCAAGATGATTTCCCTGATGAGCATCTCTCTGCCCTCACTCATCACCCCTCTTGGTCTCTAGACTTCAATGGTGCACTAAATTCTCAAGGTTGGGGATGAGCACTATTCTCCTCTCTCTGGAAGGAGTGCCGATTCCTTTCGCTTATCAGCTTTGATTTCTTGCTACTAACAACATCGCCGAGTTTGAGGCTCTCCTGGATAGATTAAAGCATGCCTACCCTCTAGGTGCGTGCTACTTGAAGATTATAGGAGACTCTCAGCTCGTCCTACGGCAAGTTCTGTCCACTTACCACATTCGTGACCCAAAGCTCAAGCCGTATCAAGATTTGGTCACTCTCTTGGCTAGGCAATTCTGCAAACTGATCTATATCCATACTCCTTGATATCAGAACATTCTTGCTGATGCACTAGCGTCGCTCGCTTCTTCTTTATCTTTTCCTCTCAATCGGAGTACTGAGACTATCGTCGTTCAGAGACTGGACGCCCACTCTCTTCAAGATCCTTGGTATGCCAACCTTAGGAAAACTGTAGAGGCGAGGGCTGAGAAGGAAGATATGATGGAAGTGTCTTTGATGGAATTGGAAGAGATCTTGGAGGAAGAAGAATTGCCTTAGTATCATGAAATCGAGCTATATTGCCGAGAGGAATTGTTCTCGGAAGGGGCAAATGCCGAGCAATGCAAGGCCATTAGAAGAGATGCCTCAAAGTACACTATCATTGCTGGAGAACTATACAAGCGTGCTCTCAACAGAATGCTCATGAGATGCTTAGATGATGATGAAGCTTGGAAGGTGGCTGAAGTAGCCCATTTAAGTGAGTGCGGAGGTCATGTCAATGGCCAGGCTCTAGGAAAGAAAATCCTTAGGCAGGGTTATTATTGGCCCACTCTAGAAGAAGATTGCTCCCTCTATGTTTGAAGATGTCTTAAGTGCCAACTCCATGCCAACAAAATTCATGCTCTTGCTTCATCTCTTCACCCCCTCTCTGCTCCTTGGTCATTCTCCATGTGGGCTTTCGACGTTATCGACCCGCTCGGTGATCCCAATTCTCAGACCAAATGGAAATCTTTCATCCTTACCGCTACTGAGTACTTCACCAAGTGGGCTGAAGCCGAAGCATACGCGGAGATCAAAGCTACCACAGTGTGTCACTTCATCATGAGGAATATCATTTTGTGGTTTGGAGTGCCAAGCAGCATCGTCACCGACAATGGACCCCAGTTCATTTCTCAAGAGCTCTAGGACCTATGTAAGAAGTTCAATATTTTATTACATCATTCATCTCCATATTATCCTCAAGGTAACGGCGAAGCTGAAGCCACTAATAGAACATTGATCAGTCGAGATCTAGTTCTATCTCTGCAGTCCAGATCCGACCCTCTCCTACCATAAAATCCACTACACCCCAAAACCACCTCTGATCGGCCTATAAATTTGTGGGCTTGATCAATATTGACTCCACCATCTTCCATAGTTACCTCGCCTTCCAGATCCCATGTTTTCCCCCGTTCCACCATCATCTTCTGGTGACTCAGGTTCTGTCTAGCCTGTTCTGGGATAGGGAACCAGCCTGTTCAATATTCCTCCATGGACAATCCATCACCAAGAAAATTCCTCTCGTTCATTAGCACGTGCCGTCCTGCCTGCACCAATTAGCAACACGTCGACATCGTCAAACCTACCCAAAATGCTGCCATCAACCCAAGCTTGTCGCTCCCGGATTGCTGTTGTAGCCTTTTACCTCCCTGTGTGGAGTGGGCCGTAAATTCAATGCTGTAATTGTTAATATTTACTGTATCGGGAGTTACGATTCTTGGCTGGAGTTGTCTTCCCTACGCCCGAAGCGTGGCGGTACGTTCTCGCTCCCCTCTTTGTCACGATGCTTATCTTGTATATGTTTGAATGCCACTGCTAGTGTGTGATAGGACAATCTAACTCAATCAAATAACGTCACCACTATGAGAGAGAGCGTGACCCATATCGTGACTCGACCCGAGCACGTGAAAAGAGTCGACCACCCTTGACTCACTGGCAGTTTCTCAATCGCATAGATCCACGCATTTCCCTCGCTTAGGGGCGTCGACGAGCTCGTGTCTCTTCTCGAGGACATATCCTCCTCTTTTGGAACTTTGTTGGTGTTGAGTTGGTCACGTCATTGCTAGTCACGTTATCAAATTGATCGCGCCATCACCTTGAGTCCCAGGTTTGCATCAAACTGGTCTCGAGTTGCATGTCATCCCACATCAAATTGGTATCAGAGCAAAGTTGAGTCTAGGGTAGTTATCATAGCATGGTCTAAGTCTAGGGAAGTCTTGTTCAAGGTGTTGCACCTCAATCCTTTATTTGGTATATGAAAAGGTGCTGCCGGAACGATAGGTTACACCTATTTGGATGGTAGCCTCCTTGCGTGAGTTGGGTCTTCGGATTAATATCTCCGCCAGGTACTAGATACTGGTTTGAGTCTAGGTTCTTCACTTTACATTGATTAGTGCATTCCCGCCTTGTGTCATTACATGCCCACTCGTAGAGGTACTCAATACTGACCACCACCACCACCTATGGTAGATCCCCGAGTCCATAGTCCCGATGAGCCATCGGTGGTCGACATGTTTTAAACTCTTATGGAAAAAATTGATGGGCTGAGTACGCGAGTGGATAAGTTGGATGGGTTGAGTGCACGTGTGGATGGCCTAGGCATACGCTTGGAAGAGAGAATGAAGTCCTTAGAGGATCGGGCAGAAGAGTCAA
>JANBPO010004388.1:3319-195587 GCA_024336825.1 Amorphophallus titanum | reverse complement strand
GAGCGTATTTATAATTTTGAAACTTGAGGGGTTAAAATATAATTTAATTATATTTTTCAAAAAAAAAATAAGAAAATCAAAAAATCATGTTTTTAACTCACGCACACCACTCTCTCTCCTCACTCTCGACACTCTTCTCTCTCTCCCCCTCTCTCTCTCACTCAAACGTTCTCTCTCTCCCTCTCTCCCATCCTCTCTCGATTTCAGGTGTAACGACGTCAGACCGGAGTGTGGGAGGCGCCGTTGGAACGGGCTCGACGAGTAGGTCGAGGTGGTACTCTCTATTCTGCAGTTCGGGGAGCGTGGAGACAAGATGGGTCGAGAAGAGCCACGACGCCCCGTCGTCCGATCTGCACCGTTTTACAGACTTCGTCGCGATTGAGGTAGGGGAATGTGTTCCTCGTCTTGGTAGGAGTGTTTTGACACCTCATACGTCGCCAATGGCGGACGTTTACATCATTTTTCGTGTAAATCTCTTTTTGGGAGATTTTAGGCCTAATTTGGAGTTTTTCTTCTCCTCTCTCGATTTTGATCGAAACGGCCACTGATCGAGGCACGGGAGGTACCGTTGGGAAGGTCGTGTCGCGAGGATCGCGTGGACGTTCTTCTTCCCTCGATCCGCGGAGCGTGGAGGCACATGGTGTTGGGAGGTCGTCGTTGCCCTCATCACCCATTCGGCATCGAATCGGCTTCCTCGTCGCGTTAGAGGTAGGGGGATGGACTCTCTTCCTCGTTAGGATCATTTCCACACCACTTGCACATCCATCCACGGTCGTTTGTAATGTCCATGTTTAGTTTTTCCCTAAAATATGCTAAAAATATGTTAAATGTCATTTTTAATTGTTTATGGGCATGTTAATTGTATTTCTCACTTTTGCGGGCTTGTGTGGATGCATAGCATAGCAGGTTTATATTTTTACAAGTTTTTGTAATCGAACCCGTCGATTTCTATCGACCGGGGCATGGCTCGGGTTCAACCCGTACCCGCTCGTTGTCCAGATCGCATGGCGGTCAGTCCGTGACCGTTATGTGTTTAACGCACCTCACCTGGCGCGTTATGCCCACATAGCGGACCACTCCAGGTCCGTTATGCTCCCGTACGGCTTAGATAGGTGGTTAGTATAGCTCACATGTCCCTGACCGTTATGGCAGGGGCTTTCTGTGGATTTTCCACGTTTGGGTGGCTTTAACGCACCTCTAGTGGACCGCCATATCACCCTTGACCGATTGGTTTGACCGTTGACCGTTGACTAGCAAGGCGGTTAGCATGGCGGTGTAGGGCAGGACCGTTGTGTTGATATAACGCCCCTCACCCGGTGCGTTATGCCATGCGTTTAACCGTGGTTACCTATGGATTCTTGGTGTTCGGGAGACTTTAACGGACCTCGACCCATGCGTTATAGTCTCATAACGCATGAAGGGCCATGATGGCCTCGGTCACACCACTTGCCGGAAGGTCTTCATTGACCATGATTTTCTGGAGGAATTGAAGCAAAGTGGCCTGATGTGACAGAGACTTCCTAAGGAGCTCCAAGATGGAAACCTTAGCTGGGGTACTGTCTAGATGCTAGAGTATGTCATACTCCGTAGGAGGACTTTGAGAATTAACTCCTTCCTCCGGCGGGGACTGCCTTTAGGATGGGGGAATGATGCAGTTCCAGAGAGTGACATTGACCGAAGCTTCCGTCGGATCATCTAGTTCCAAGGGCTTCAGGCGAATGAGCTACAAGGGAGCTGGAGAGCCGAAGATGTATGAAAGGGAGGCTGAATCGTCTCCGGGGTCGGCAGGAGAAGCGAAGGGTCAAATGAGACCAAAACAGTGTTCTCTAACACCACGTGATAGAAAGGGTACGATGGAACAACCTGGATTCAAAAGGGGGGGGGTTGAATGAATCCCGTTATAAAATTTTTGCCCAATTAAAACCTATAACAATCTGAAATGTGGAATTGAAATAAACTAGGTTCTACTGAGTCTGAAGGACAAAGATGAGCTCACTCAAGCTTAGAACGTGCAGCCATCTTGCACACTAGACTGAGAAGAACAGTACCTAATCATATGAGATCTCTCGGAACCAGAATCAAATGAACGGTATGCAATCCAAGACTTACGCTAGACAAAGGATACAGATCGGCCAATGCATACATCTAGCGAATCGAATATGCAATCAAACCATAGAACACAAGAAATTTTAGGTGGTTCGGTCCGCAGACCTATGTCCACCCCACACTCAAACTAGAGTGTGGCTTCCGCTGATACACAGCTTAAGCCGCTGGGCCTCACAGCTTGCCTACAACCGCTGGGCCTTATAGCTTCGCCGACCGCTAACTCACAGCTTGACCCGCTGGGCATTACAGCTTCGTCGTCCACTGGAAAATACAGCTTAGCTGACCAGAGGAATCCTCCTCTATAACTGCTGAGCGTCACAGCTTGCTCTGCTGACAAACATCTTGAAACAAGGGTAAAAAGGAAAACAAAAGATCAAGAGTAACAGCACCGGAAAGCTGCAAGACTTTGCAAATCAAATGTAGCTCTCCCAGGAGCTAACTGGCCTGTATTTGATTCACGGTCCAGTAGAAACGTATCTTCAGCAAAAGCTACAATTTCCTCTCCTCTAGCTATCTCTCTTTCTTTCTTCTTCTTCTTCTTCTCCCTTTCTTTTCTTATCTGAGGCTCTCTCTTCTTCTCTGTGACTCTGCTCTTCTCTATAATTCCTGGTCTTCTCTTTTTCTCCTCCTTTTTTGCAAGAATACTTCAGGAATACTTATCTTGATCACAGGAGGAAGATATATATATCCTCAGCCTAGTGTTGTGTTTCGATATTATTTTGATGATGAGAAAGAGTCTTATCTCTCTTGGTGCCCTTGATGCCAATGGTTGCACCTTCAGCGGCGCTGATGGCATTTTGAAAGTTAAAAAGGGTGCCTTAGTTGTCATGAAGGGAGAAAAGATTGGTTCCCTGTACAGGCTACTTGGTAAAACTATAACAGGGGATGCTGTCACTACATCCTCTTCAGATATTGATGCTACTTTATTATGGCATGCTCGACTCAGTCATATGAGTGAGAGAGGATTACTAGAATTGCATAATAGAAAGTTACTCAAAGGCATTAAATCTTGCGAGCTTGATTTTTGTGAATCTTGTGTTTTGGGGAAGCAGTGCAAGGTTAAATTTGTCACTTCTTGAAAAAGAAGTAAACAAATACTAGAGTACATTCATTCTAATGTTTGGGGGGCAGCACCTGTGACTTCTCAGGGAGGAACTAAATATTTTGTTACTTTTATTGATGACTTCTCTAGAAAAGTTTGGCTATACTTCTTAAAGCATAAGTCAGAAGTGTTTGAAAAGTTTAAAAGCTGAAAAGTCAGAATTGAGAAGTAGACTGGTAAACATATAAAAGTTCTACGAACTAATAATGGTGGTGAGTACACATCAAAAGAATTTGATGCTTTTTGTAAACAAGAAGGCATTACTCGGCATTTGACTATTCCTAACACGCCACAACAGAATGCAGTGGCTGAAAGAATGAATAGAACATTGTTGAAAAGAGCTCACTGCATGAGACTATTTGTAGGTCTTCCAAAGTAGTTCTGGGTCGAGGCAGTCAATATAGCATGTTATCTTGTTAACAGGTCACCTTCTACAGCATTAGGACTTAAGACACCATAGGAAATTTGGTCTGGTGAGTCAGCTGATTATTCTGATGTGCATATTTTTGGATGTCCTGCTTACATTTTGATGCAGGATGGTGAGAGGATGAAGCTTGATGCTAAATCCAAACATTGTATCTATCTTAGATACAAAGTTGGTGTGAAGGGGTATAAGCTCTGGAGCCCTGACACACAAAAGGTGGAGCTCAGCAGAAATGTAATATTTGACGAACCCTCAATGTTGAAGAAAATTCAACAGCAGGTCCAAAGTGAGAAGCCCAGTAATTCAGTCCAAGTGGAGCTAAGTGACGACAAAGTTAGTGAAAACACGGATTCAAGGGAATCTACACTTCAGGATGAGGAGGATGTACAACCAGTTGAGGAAGAGTCTTATTCTATTGCAAAAGGAAGATCTAGAAGGAATGTTAAACTACCATTAAGATTTCAGGATACAGTTGCATATGCATTTCCTGTTATATCTGCTGACCCTTTGTCTTTCCAGGAAGCAATAGAAAGTAAGGACAGTGATAAGTGGCTAATTGCTATGGAGAAAGAGATGAACTCTCTTCAGAAAAATCAGACTTGGGATTGAGTCAAGCTTCAAAGGTCGGTGCACATCATATTAAGGTCGACGCATGTTTTGGTTTCATCATTATAAGGTCAGTGCACATTCTGTTAAGATTGCATATAAGGTCCGAGCACATTTGCTAGAGCGCCTGTAAGGTCGGTGCACATTCTGTTAAGGTTACATATAAGGTCCAAGCACATTTGCTAGAGCACTTGTAAGGTCGGTGCACATTCTGTTAAGGTTGCATATAAGGTCCGAGAACATTTGCTAGAGCGCTTATAAGGTCGGTGCACATTCTGTTAAGGTTGCATATAAGGTCTGAGCACATTTGCTAGAGCACTTGTAAGGTCGGTGCACATTCTGTTAAGGTTGCATATAAGGTCTGAGCACATTTGCTAGAGTGCTTGTAAGGTCAGTGCAAATTGTGCTGAGGTTGCATATAAGGTCCAAACACATTTGCTAGAGTGCTTGTAAGGTCGATGCACATTCCAGTCTAATGCAGAAAGAAGGCCAGAGCACATTTTGATAGCACGCAGCCAAGGTCGAAGCACATCTTGCACTTCAATAACTAAGGTCGACGCACATTCTTGGTTTGAAGAACTAAGGCTGATGCACATCCAAGACTAGTGCATGCCAAGGTCCGAGCACATTCCAGCTAGCACGGAGGCAAGGTCCGAGCACATTCAAGCTAGCACAGCATAGGGTCCGAGCACATTGTGCCTAGAACCAAAATAAGGTCGATGCACATCGAGCCTATGCAGAACTAAGGTCGACGCACATTTGCCTTGTGCATATAGAAGGTCTATGCACATCTTTCTTGTTCATTTAGAAGATTGATGGACTTTTGCATTATGCATACATAAGGTCAATGCACATTTGCATTAGTCTTCTATGAGGTCTATGCATGTTTGAAAGACTGTGCATATAGGTCTAAGCATACTTAGGGACTGTGCACATGTAAGTCTGTGCATGTCTAGGGTCTACGCACATGCAACATCCAAGTCTGTGCATATAGGTGTAAGCATACTTAGGGTTTGTGCACATCCAAGTCTGTGCATGTTTGCCTTCAGCAGAAGAATGGCTTGTGCATGTTCTGCCCTCAACTAACCAAGGTCTGTGCACATGTGAACTCTGAGGTCCATGCACATTTGGTTTCAAGTTACAAGGTCAGTGCATCAACAGGCTCAATGCATGGAAGCCAACTGACAAGGTCCGAGCATACTCCTCACCAAAGTCTGTGCATGTTTGATGAAATGCCTCAATGGTGAAGAAAGGTCTACCTGTCTCACGCAAGGTCTACCTCTGTGACCTCCAAGAAGCATTTCAAGCCAATTCTCTGTCAGATCAAGTGGACCATCCAGAGAGAGAGAATAGGTACTGCAAATGTCCAAATTCACATATTTAGAGGTATGGAAGATGCTCCCATGTTTGAATTTTATTCTTGTCATCATGGACGACTTCCCAGTTCCAATCACAGAAATAATGGTTGACATGACCACCGAAAATGAACCTCTGTCTTTTATGGACAGATCATCTGGTTACAATCAGATCCGGATGTCCCTGAAAGATAAGAATCACACACTGCCTTCAGATCTCCTCAAGGGATCTTCAACTACAAGCGCATGCCCTTCGGTTTGAAGAATGCCGGTGCTACATACCAAAGGGCCATGACCAAAATCTTTGACGAGATGCTGCACAATATCGTTGAATGCTACGTCGATGATGTCATCGTCAAGACCAGAAGGCGAGAAGACCACCTACACGATCTGTGTTAGGTCTTCAAGCGTCTCCGGTAATATGGGCTCAAAATGAACCCCATGAAATATGCCTTCGGCGTATCTAGCGGCAAGTTTCTCAGCTTTATCATTCGATATCAAGGAATCGAGGTGGACCCCAGCAAGATCAAAGCGATCCAGGAGCTTCCACCACCTGGCAACCTCACCGAACTCAGGTCACTCCAGGGTAGACTGACCTACATCCGGAGGTTTATCTCCAACCTCTCCGGTCAATGCGCGCCTTTCAGCAAGCTGATGAAGAAGGACGCCCCCTTCATATGGGACTCGAAATGCCAGATGACTTTCGAGCAGATCAAAGAGTACCTTCTCACTCCTCTAGTTCTGGGGGCACCTGTCACGGGTAAACCCCTCATACTCTACATTGCTGCCATGGATGCTTCATTGGGAGCTCTGTTGACACAAGTCAATGAAGAAGGTAAAGAGCAGCCACTCTAATACCTCAGCCGGAAATTGATCGGTGCCGAATATCGCTACTCCACCATGGAGAAAGTATGCTTGGCATTGGTGTTTGTCGTCAAGAAGTTGTGGCATTACCTCCTGACCCATCGGGTTGAGCTCATATCTAAGCACGACCCCCTGAAGTTCCTTCGTAGGCAACTCGTTCTCTCAGGACGATTAGGGAAATGGGCTCTCCTACTCATGGAGTACGACATCACCTACGTCCCTAGAAAAGCAATCAAGGGGCAGGACATGGCTAAATTCTTGGCAGCCCATCTAGTACCAAATGATTCTCCCTTCAACGCAGATTTCCCAGATGAGGA
Organism: Amorphophallus titanum; assembly: GCA_024336825.1. Lineage (NCBI taxonomy): Eukaryota > Viridiplantae > Streptophyta > Magnoliopsida > Alismatales > Araceae > Amorphophallus > Amorphophallus titanum. Next base: position 188,813 of record JANBPO010004388.1, on the reverse strand, counting down.
GTCTCTTACGCTCCAACAGCCACAATTGGCTAAGTAGAGCAGAGATGTCTTGCATTACTGGCAACAAGACGCCCTCACAGCCAGCCTACCTTGTTGGGAGTTGTACTTTGATGGCGATTCTCGAGGTACTACCCGGAGCAACCTTAACTTAGGCATTATGACAGGTGTCAGAATTATCATTCTGACTCCTCAGGGCAGAGTTTTGTACCACTCTTGCACCATTATGAAGGCTCTGACCAATAATGAAATCGAATACGAAGCCCTAATCATCAGACTCCAGATGGATCTCGACATGGGCATCAAATGCCTCAGAGCCTATAGAGATTCTCAACTGATAGTCTGATAGGTCCTTGGCATCTACGACGTGCGGAAATCAGAGCTGGTCCCGTACCACACCGTCGTCACTCGGCTAACCCAGAAGTTCTATTTCTTTAGAATAGATCACGTTCCCAGAAGTGGTAATGCCCAGGCGGACGCCCTGGCAATGTTGGCTGTAGCCATCAAATAACCGCCTGAGGGTGAGGTCGACATAAAAGTCAAACATAGAAGGCTGATGCCAAGTTCACTCAAAAGCAACTCTGGTCTCACAGTTTATGAGGTCTAAGGCTTTGACCAGGACACTCTCCCAGAAGAAGAAGATTGGCGTAAGCCCATCATCAAATTCAAGAGGGGATGGCTCCCCCCTAACTGGGCTCAAAGGGTCCGACTATTCTGCCAAGCTACGTCCTATGAGTTGATTGGTGACTCCCTTTACTGGCTTGTCCACGAGAAGGACAAGTCCATTCTTTTGAGATGCGTCTCCCCAGTAGAGGCTCGAGCCATCATGCACGAGGTTCATTCTGGGCAGTGCAGCACACATCAGGCTGGAGACAGGATGAAGCACAACATCAAACTTAAAAGCTTCTATTGGCCTACCATGTATGTGGACTGCATCCACTATGCTCGCACATGCCATCAATCCCAAGCCTTTGGCCCAGTACCCAGAAGGCCTCCTAACCCACTACGTCCCACAGTCCCTACCTGGCCATTTGCTGAGTGGGGTATGGACATCGCAGGGCCTTTCCTGCCATCTTCCAAAGGCCACAAGTACATTCTGGCTGCCACTGACTACTTCTCTCATTGGGCAGAAGCCCTTCTTCTATAGGAAGTCACTGGCGAGGTGGTTGCCAGATTTTTTCGGCATAACATCATCTACCGATTCGGTACTCCCAGTCGCATAGTCTCTGGCAATGGGACACCCTTCAAGAACAAGGCCGTGTACCACTTGGCAGTCAAATTTCACATCAACTGGAGAACTTCTTCAGTCAACAACCCACAGGCCAACGGTTTGGCCGAGGCCTTCAATAAGACTCTTTACAAGCTCTTGGCTAAGATTGTTAGCCACTAGAAATGTGATTGGGGTGAAAAGGTCTCCGTGGCATTATGGGCCTACCAAACGATCTACAAAACCCGCACGGGATATTCGCCATTCTCCCTCATCTACGGAGCGGAAGCCGTCATCCCCATCGAATTCTAGTTAGCATCCTACTGTGTGGCAGTACACACTGGCTTGGCAAGCTCTGATGAAAGTGAATACCAGAGAAGGCTGGAAGAGCTTGCTAATCTGGAAGGCAAACAGCTCGAAGCCTACGAACACCTGCAGATGTATCAGGCCCGCATGGCGCGAGCCTACGATAAGCTCATCAAGCAATGAGCCTTCAAGCAAGGTGACCTAGTCCTGATTAAGAAAAGAGAAGTCATGGCATGGCGTTCCAGTGGCAAGTTTCAGCCAAATTGGCGAGGCTCATACATCATTTGCGATGTCTATGAAGGTGGGGCCGACACGGTCGTAGACCATGAGGGCCACAAACCCTTCCTGCCTCTCAATGCCAAGCACATGAAGCTATATTATCGACCAGAACATGAGTTTGCATGCCACGTTGACTAAGGTGTATGCTCCCAGTCCCAGCCAGCCGAACTAGTCTTTGCCTCGCAGAAGATCGAACCAGTCACCTCTCCTGGGTCTTCTCTTCAGTCTAGCAACAGGGCCAGCCGAGCCCCTGGGAATTACCGTCAGACGTTCGCGGGAGCTAGTCTCCCGCCTTTGTCCTCGCGATGACAATAGCGAGGGCACTGTCGTGCCAACCACAGCTCGACCATCAGGCTCTCAAGTAAGAAAAAAATAACAACAAAATGGGGCTAAAAATAGAGGTGCCCTGACACACCCAGTCATCCCCCTCCACGAGGAGGTGACCGGGGGCAAAAAGGCCAACGACCCAACTGAGGTGAAATCTCGAAAGGGCACCTTAGGTAAAATTGGGAAACCCCTCGACGTGAAAACCCGTAAGGGCGCGTCGAAAAAAGCTAAAGGGGGTCAGCTTCGGTGAAAACCCGAAAGGGCGTTGGGGCTGATAATGGGAAAGCTTCTCTTCCCCACCAGTCAGGGTGGTCTTTACCTCCTCTCCAGTAGGTTGTGAAATCTCCCAGCATAAATTGGTAGTCAACCCACGGTTCCAAGCCAGTGGCTCGACACCTCCCAGCCTCCCTCTGCATCACTCGCTCTAGTCTCCTATCGATACTAGCCGGCACGCGGCATGCCAGCCGCTATGCCAGCAGAAGCCAGTTCCAGTCAACCCCAAATCTCTGCCATCACATAATCCTGTACTCTACATCTGATCCCAATCCCTCAACAACACTTCCCAACCCTTACGAGGCCTCATCAGCCTCTTGGGTGGCATCCCCAGGTCTTGGTATCGATTTACCGATATCCGAATCTCTGGGTCATTACAAGGTTGGCCACCCAGGGGTGGGCGACCCCAGGGTTGGCCGCCCAGGCCCTTCGCTGTCCCAGGGTATGGCGGCTAGCCTCCTATCCACCTAGTCTTGTGGGTGGCCAGGGTTGTGGCCTACCCTGGCCGCCCAGGCCATAGTGAACCCCTCTACTGGGTGGCCAGTACTGTGGCTGCCCAGGTCACTGGGTAGCCAATGATGTGGCCGCCCAGCACTTTCTACCCCCGACATTCTATGCATCACCGATTCATGTCCCGGGGTGTCTATATGTGACAAGGCTTCATGGGAGAGGCGCCTGCATGGTTCTCTGTGATCCGATGTCCTGTCCGTGTCACCAGGGGTCTTCCCTATGAGTCTAGGTACTGTGAAGAGTTCCCTTTCCTCATGTGAGTTCTACCGATCAAGGTCTTAGGGGTTTAGTGTGTATAGCCGCCCCTTGTCGTCTCACACGTGTACAGTGAGTTACGTACAGACCGAAAGTGTTCCAGTGGCTTTCCACTTTTTAGCAAGTTCTCACCCTTTTGGTGTCTTTCCCACTAATCGTAGCTTTCCTGCGCACGCGTTATATGGACCCACTTGGGAGTGGTGGAGAGCTTTCCCGAGAGAGACGATTTTTAGACTAGTTACCATAGGACCCCACGTTTGTGCAGCCTGAGTCCGAGCTAGGAGAAAACCAATTAGAGGATCTGACCTAGAGTGCATGGTCTGTGTGTGCACACGTGGTTGGGGGCGTCGGACACGTGCTGATGAACGTGACCCCAGCTAGTCCTTGTTCTAAGGTTCCCCGGTTAGTGTATCTCAGTTTCCGCATGGGGTGAGTAGGGAGACACCTAGGGCACGGACTAAGACATCAGTGGATGCATCCGACCTTGCTTGTTGTGGATAGAGCTCCTGTCACCTGAGAGGTTTCGACTCAGGGTTTCTTCTACTGAGGTTTAGCATTTGGGTGGCTCGGTGTCCTGGTTACTCGTGATCGAGGTGTGGTTCCTCGCTATTTTCGTGAGTCTTATCTGGCTTAGTAGCTGTGTTTCTTGGTTGACCGATCGAGGGCCTTCCTGGTTGCCTAGACCCTAGGGTGTGTGTCCTAGGAGAGGTGTTTAGGACAGGTCATTGTGGACTAGTGGTTGGGGGCCTTGGTGCGAGAGTCCGCTTTGACGTGACTCGTGTGTTCGACCCTCGAGGTGTCTCGACAATGCGTAGGTTTGTAGCAGTTAGCGATTTTGAGGGTTTTCCTCATGTGCTGTGCTATCCATACCACTTTACTTTCTTTCTGCTTTACCAGCTTTACTATCTTTATATTTATTACACAACCTGGTTGGTTTTCCTGAGTCGTTTTGTGACGGATTATGGATAGTCTGTTATGCTCATGTGACGGCTTGGTATAAGTCCGTTATGTTATCCAGAAGCTCTGTTCCCAGAACCAGTTTGCTCAACGAGAGAAACAAATCAAGCCTTTTTCATACAACAAAAAGCTTTCATTCTCAGTATTCAATTGAGTTACATTGCATATCAAACCCTCAAATTCCATTCTTCTCATTACATCAAGAAATAAAGAAAAATCAAAATACATTTATCTTCTTATTGGCTTGAGGCCAGATTTTCCGCAATTCCTTCATGTAGGCCCGGCAACGGTCGTCATCTTCCTCCACTTCCTCCTACCATGGACGCACCTTACTGATCTCCCACATGGTCAGCGCGTTCCGAACCACTCTTTCATCTTCCTCGGTCCCTATCTTCCTAGCTTGAAGGGGAGGGTAGTGTGCAAGTGCAGGAGCGTTTGTTCGAGGTAGCCCGACTTGGAGATAGCACCGGTGAGGGTTGTAGATCGCCAGGGTAGTGTCCCCGACTAGCTGAAGGTCTAGGCCAGGTCATCGTGGTACTCTGAAGGTGGCACTCCGAAGCACGTTTGGACGCATCTTGAACCCATCCATTGGCATGGTGTTGAGGAAGAGGCGCCAATCATTGCATGTCTTCTTATCTGCTGTCTGACATTCAACCTGTTGGGAGAATCCAAAGGCCCCTTCGATGAAGAATAGTGGGTGGCTCCCAAAGATCTGACTCATCGTGGTCAACTCTTCCTTGTGTTGGAATTTAATTCTGATCCCTATCTAGCACTCAAGCAATATCATGGAGCCAAAAAGAGGTCCACTAAGGCAAGCCGAGCTGAGCCCTTCATATAAATATGCAAGGACCACTTGAGAGATGGACATTCCCCGCCATAGCCCACTAATAATGCTCAGATTTTAGACGTCAAGTAGATGATCGGTGGTGGAGAAAAGGAAAATCCCACATAAGCACACCGACACCGCTTTGGCTATAGCTTCAAATCTCCCACTCTTATTTTTGTAATAAGCGGTTATCCATTGGGCTATTGGAAGCAAGTGAATATATTTGGGGCTAATCATGGTCCTCACCTCCTTCTCACTATGAATGAAGTCGCTCAAGATCAGTGTGGGATCTATAGGCTCTACGGTATGACACACTAGGTCTTCATCCCCCGCTTTGGCCTTGGCAAAAGAAATGTAAGTTTCTACTTCTTCCAAGAGGATTGTGGCTTCAAAAGAAGGGAAGATAAAAGTATGAGTTTGGAGATGCCATAATTCTACAAGAGCGGAGATGCTTGCCCAATCCAAGTGTAGTTTCTGAAAATTCTTCCTTAAGACAACTAAAGGCTGAAGATGCCATGCCCTCAGGATTGATAGGACCTCTAAGGGGAGTTCTTTCTCCCAAATTTGGAACTGCAAAACAGACCCTTCTAATGCATTCTGGATGTTCATAAGGAAAGAAGAGAGAGAGCCCAGGTACTACAAGTAAACCACTTGGCTCTTCATTCTTCTCCAACTTCAAGGGTTCACTGCCGAGGAACGGGCCGAAGCTATCCTCTACCAGACCCTGAATGTGTTATTCCATTATGTAGATGGATGGGGAATAGACCACCTGAATTTGTACCTTTGTTTGTCGGCCCGTAATCATCTTGGTTTGGCTAATCTGGCAGACCAATGTTTGAAGATTGGGGATATATGTTGGCTGGTTAAGGAGGCCGCCTCAAGAGATAAGGAGGCATCTCTTATTGGCCTCTTTCTCGCTTGTACCAAGGGCCAGCAGGTATACTGCTTGTTCTCCCTCTGGCTTGCATTTGACTTCATTAGTCGGGAACAACGACATTCTGATGTTCGTCACCTATCATTATTTCCTTACCTTATGCAGATAGACCAACCGGCCAAAAAATTAACAGCTACCAACGACTGTTGTCCCTGGTAAGCAAGCCAGATTATTTTGCGAAGTCGACACCAGCACCAACAACTACTCTGCTGCCAGTGGGAAGCAAGCATGCTCGAGCCCGTTCGTCGGTAAAAGAGGTGATTTCTCAAGCCAGGGCAGGCTTGAAGAGAGTAGCAAAGAGAAGACACACTGAAGCGAAGGACCCTTACCCAGTGGCTACTCCTGTAGTCCCTTCATTTGAAGAATTTAATGCTTCTAGGGCTTCTCCCTACTCCCCTGCGGGTAAGATTGCAACCTGGCTGCATATATGTAAAATGGCTATTGATTTTTACCACCCCCTTTAATCTTTTTAGGTGGTGTTCTGGAGCCTTCTTCGGTTAATATTCCCGAGACGGGGGTGGTTGAATCTTCCGTAGTGGAGTTGGGCAAAGATAGCCCCATCTCGCTTTCTCCGATGGGCGAAGGTAAAGAGCTAGTGACCAAAACACCCTTTTCCTCATCACCTTTAAAATGGATGGGCTTGTTCATTAACTGATTTTCTTTGATGCAACGCTTGTAACCGAATCGGAGGTTGCACCAATAGCTACTCCCACACCGTAAGTGACCCCGCACATTATCTTACGGTCAATGAGGTCCACGAGGTTAGCACAGGTCAAAGAACCGGTAGCGGCAAAGCCGAGGAGGGTCATTCGTTTAAAAGCTCCCAAAAGATATGTTTCCATAGAGTCATCTTCGAGCGATAAGGTAGATTACGATGACTCTTCAGATGCAAGATCTATTGAGGCGGGAGAAATTAGAGGGCAAAGGACTGAGAAGGCCGAATTGCAAGAGCAGGCTGTCGATATAGCTGAACTTCAGGAGTAGGAGGTGGATACATCTGGGTTTGAGGGACAGTGTAATGCCCCAGAATATTATATGCCACCAGAAAGAAGAAACCAGATGCATCCACTGACGTCTTACACTGCGTCTCAAGCACCTCGCAGTCAAGCTCGTGATAAGTGAGTGACACACAACAGTAGTATCGCACCGAGTGACTAATCAGAGTAACGCTCGTCAGCGTCAGTCCAAGCCTCTGACCATGTGTGCACGCACTGACCTATCGTCTTGAGCCAGACCTCTAGCTAGTTTTCCCTCCTAGTAGGACGCTACTGACTATGCGAGAGGGCGCACGGAAACCAGCTTACAAATCGTACAATGGGAACACCCCGCCACCTCTCCCAGGTGGGCTGACACGGACGTCGTCGGGCTACGACTAGTGGTTCCATTACAAGGAAAGAGAAAGCTACTCCTTTAGGATGTAAAATAATGCCACAGTGTACAAAATACTTTAAACATGGCGCATATGAAACATGAAATGCATTAGGAATCACATACACATGCTTTAAAATCTCTAGGTATACAACGGACTAAGATCACCCTGTTACATACCATAAAGGACCAAGGCAGGACCACTATGCTTAACAGAACTCATACAAATCCACAGTTAAACGAGACTATAATGCACCAGGGCTGGCGCGCTATAGGACTAGAACGCACAAGAGCAGGGGCGTTAAAGTCAACAGGCTTACAACATAAAAGGCAAGGGCTATAACGCACCAAGGATGGGGCGTTATAATCAACATAACGTGCCTCCAATGGACTGTTTCGCCCATCAGAATGATCAGAATCCATAGTTAAACATGGGATATGGAGCACCAAACTAGGGGCATCATATGGATGTAACGCATAGGGACATAGGCGTTAAAGGCGACAGACCTTCAACTCAACAGACAAGGGCCATAACGCACCAGACCTTGGGTGTTAAAGGCACCCGAACTCTAAAATCCACAGAAAACTCACAGTTCACGCATGATATAATGCACGCCTATAGGCGCGCCAAATGACTATAACGCACCGGGGCAGGTGCATTATGTCACCTGGGTTTCGTGACTCTAGAGTTCAGAATCGAAACCCCCTCCCGATCGACCGAAATTGACGGGGGATGTCGAAAAACATAAATCTAAACTATCCTACCATGCCATACCATCATTTAACACCTAAGCATACCACTAGAATTGAAAGACGATGCCCATGGAGATGATTTCAAGCATTAAAGACTAAAAATGAACTAAGTGGGAACATGTACGAAAAACGAGGCAAAGGGCATCGGACCATGGTGCAAGTGGTACCGGCGGTGTCCTAACGAGGCAAGGAATCCATCTCCCTACCTGGATTACGACGAAAATAGTGATTCGATGCCGATCCGACGAGAGGGCGACGCGGCGCCTCCCCGCCTGACTCGGCTTCACATTCCGCGGATCAAGGGAAGATGGGTGTCAACGTGATCCTCGTGACGATGCTAAGACCTATGGGATGCAGCAACTAACCAATGTTCCCTTAGACCTAGCAAGCATGCACAATTTGCAAGTTAAACGGACTGCCGACGGCTGCTACTCACTCATCGCTCGCCCAAACCTGGGAAAACTCGGTGATGTCGAGTCAAGGTCATGGGGCTAGACCCTTGCTGGTAGAGGGCCAGTAGGGCCAAGGGTTCTTCCCAAGGGGTATGAAGGCCCAAGTCAGGGGGGGCGACCGGGTGCTGAGGGCACGGGTCACTTTCTCTTTCCCACGGTGGTCACTCAGAAGCAATGGGGCTTGTGGGACCGAGCACTCCCTCACTGACCAGCGGAGTTCTGAGCTAATATTGAATAAATAAAGCACTCAAGTATAGGAAGGAGAGAGTGCTTACTCGACCGGTTTGAAGAAACCGATCATGCTCGGAGACATGGGCGAGCGAGGAGGCGAGGGGACGCACCCGCTCGCCGCGTCGGTGTAGCTTTGTCCTGAAATTTTAGAATAGCACACCACTACACCTATCGCAGGAGGGGGATCTCAGGGTGGAGGTTAACTTGAATCACACTCAAAACTACCTCCACACAGGGAGGGGCTTTAAGTCAGCCAGGCGGGGTGGGAAAAACTAAGTTAGATAGGCCGAGCGAAGAAGATGTCAGTTCTGCCAGCCCTCTGGAACAGGGGACAGACAGTAGATGACGGCGTCGCTGCGGCCACTCCCGAACTCCGTTGTCCACGAAACCAGTGGCAAAATCTCCGAGGTTGGCCCAGGAGGACGTTCAATTTTTGGAGGAATTTATGGTTGGCGGCGATGGTCGGGGCAGAGTTATGAACATGGCCTATGCTTTAGGGTTCTGACAGCTTCGGCACCCCAGCAGTAGGAAGACGAAGCTGTCACGGATGCTCCCAAGCTCTGATTCAGGCGTGGCCAGAGTCACTGGATTTGGGGTCAAACCCTCTTCGAATGGCGACCCGTGGGGATGCCAGAGGAGGTCGGAGTTGATGGTGAGGACCCGAACAGTGCCGGGGTGCCTGGTCAGCTCCAAAGGAAGCTGATCAACGCACCAGAGGGACAAAATTGTGGAACTCACCCGTCCGTGGTCCAAACAGAGAGCTGCTTCGTGGTACAGGGATCAGTCGTGTAGTTGAAGCTCTCAGCCAAGTCCCGCCTCCAGATCCTCAAGAGAATGGCCAATGGAGTCTCTACAAGTCACCTCAGGTTGACTATCAGGAAGCTGATGCGTAGTCTGGCGATGACAGTTCCCTTGGACAGCAATGAATTCAGAACAGGATGAGGCCACCACCGTTGCGTAGAGGACTTGATGACGCTTCCGACGATTTCACTTGAGCATCCAGGAGCACTGGGATGAAGTCATGGTAGGACCTGCAAGTCGCTGATACTCTTCTACCTGTGAACTGGGAATATAGGTCGACGTGCGAGGAACCCACGCTTCCTCGCTCGCCCTCATCTCCGATCGGGGCCGATTTCTTCAAATCGGTCGAGTATGCAATCTCTCCTTATTCTTACTTAAGTGCCTTATTTGTTCAATATTAGCTCATAGCTCCACTGGCCGGTGAGAGAGTGCTCAATCACGCAAGCCCCATTGTTGCCGAGTGACCACCGTGGGAAAGGGAGAGTGTGACCCGTGCCCTCGGCACCCGGTCGGCCCCTTGAAATGGGCCCTCGTGCCCCCTTGGAAAGAAACCTTGGCCTTGCTGGCCCTCTACCAGCAAGGGTCCTGCCCTCACATCCTCGGCTCGACATCGCCGAGTCACCCCCCGGGTTTTAGGTGAACATCGGGTGACTGGCCGCCGCCGTTGGTCCGTTATTCATGCAACTTGTGATTGCTTGCTAGGTCCAAGGGGTCGTTGGGTAGTCGCTGCATTCCATAGGTTTGTCATACCCATTGTGGAGCCCCCCACATCAAGTGGTATATCAAAAGATGTCGCCGGATGGTCCGATTACGTCGGTCTGAAACGTGACCTTTCTAGCGTCGAGGAAGCCTTCGAACTCGTCCTTCGCCACGTACCACTTAGTGCTCGGGTCCCCACACCCCCCCTAGGTTGTTTTACATCAATTGGTATCAGAGCAAGTTTAGACTTGTCTCTACTAAGTCTAAGTCCTAGGACCATTGCATTGTGTCACCCGTTTGTCAAGTCTCTCCCCTCCCTTGTATGTCCACCCGTAGTGGAACCATATACTGGCCCGATCCATCCTCTTCGGCTCCCCCTATGGATCCCAATCCCTAAATCGATCAAGATGCCCATAGGGAGAAACCCCAAGGCCAAATGGACTGGGTGGATGCTGCCCTCGCCACCATCCTTGACCAACTAGAGCCCCTTTCCACTCGGCTTGATCGGCTAGAGGGAAATGAGCCCCACCCAAGGAACAATGGTCCAAGAGCTCACCCTCCACGAGCTGAAATTGATAGGGAGGACTTAGATGCTGACCCTTACCATGACTATGAGAGGCCTCGCCACCATCAGCATAGTGAAAGGCACCCACAGGACGACCCAAATGACCATTTCTTAAGAATGATCAAGGTGGAAGCCCCAAATTTTGACGGTTCCCATGAACCAAGTACCTACTTAGAATGGGAGACCGCCATGGGCCAATACTTCGAATGGTATCCTATGTCTAAACAAAGAAGAGTGAGATTGGCCAAGATGCACCTCACGAAATTAGCCAAGACTTATTGGCTAAACCAAGAACTAAGATGGGTCAGGTGGGAAGAGCCTATTGACACTTGGGAAGGCATGAAGAACCAACTTAGAAATAAGTACTTACCTCTATCCTACCACCAAATTCTCTTAGATGAGTGGCAAAGCCTCACCCACGCCACAGTGTACAAAATACTTTAAACATGGTGTATATGGAACATGAAATGCATTAGAAATTACATAAACATGCTTTTGAAATCTCCAGGTATATAACGGATCAGGACCACTGCGTTACATACCATAACGGACCAATGCAGGACCGCTATACTCAACAGAACTCATGAAAATCCACAGTCAAACGGGACTATAACGCACCAGGGAAGGTGCGCTATAGGACTATAACGCACGGGAGTAGGGGTGTTAAGGTCAACAGGCACACAACACAACTGATAAGGGCTATAACACACCAAGGGTGGGGCATTATAGTAACATAACGCGCCTCCCATGGGCCGTTATGCTCACCAGAACGATCAGAATCTACAGTTAACATGGGATATAACGCATAGGGATAGGGGCGTCAAAGGCACCCGAACTCAAAAATCCTAATAAAACTCACAGTTCACGCATGACATAACGCACCCATACTGAGGTGTTAACAGACAATAACAGACGTAGAGGAGTCCGCCACAAGGGGATATAACCCACCTCTATAGGCACACCAAATGACTATAACGCGCCAAGGCAGGCGCGTTATGTCACCTGGGTTTCACGACTCCGGAGTTCGGAACCGAAACCCCCTCCCAATCGATCGAAATCGATGGGGGACGCGGGGAAACACAAATCTAATCTATCCTACCATGCCATACCATCGTTCAACACCTAAGCATGCCACTAGAATTAAAAGATGATGCCCATGGAGATGATTTCAAGCATTAAGGACTAAAAATGAACTAAGTGGGAACATGCACGAAAAAAGTGGCAAAGGGCGTCGGACAACGGCGTAAGTGGTACTGGCGGTGTCCGAACGAGGCAAGGAATCCATCCCCCTACCTGGACTACGACGAAACCGACGATTCGATGTCGATCCGATGAGAGGGTGACGCGACGCCTCCCGGCCCGACTCGGCTCCATGTTCCACGGATCGAGGGAAGATGGGCGTCAACGCAATCCTCGCGACGCGACCAATCCAACGGTACCTCCCTTGCTTCGATCAGCGGCCGTCTAGATCAGAAATCGAGAGAGGAACGTAAATCGAGAAATTAGTCCAAAATCACCCAAAATGAGATTTACATGGAAAATGATGAAGATCATGACGGATGGCGACGCATGTGGTGTCAATAGATTCCTGGTGAGACAAGGAGTCTGTTCCCCTACCTCTTGCGCGGCGAAGACCGCGAATCGGTGCAGATCGGGTGACGGGAGTCATACCATCCTTTCGCTCGCACGCGTCTCCATGCTCCACGATCCGAGGGATGAAGGGTACCGGCGTGATCCTCGCGTCGAGTCCATCCCGTCGATACCTCCCACGCGTCGACCGGGGTTTGTTTGGACCGCGAACCGAGTGAAAGGGGGAGAGAGGAGAGAGAACGTGTGATATGTCCTCCTCCGGGTGCATGGTCTGACGATCGAGGATCGACCGGTGGTCATCCTAGGCAAGAGTCTGCAAATTGCCTATTATTATTCTGACGGGTGGGGGATGGACCACTTCAGCCTCTTATGCCATCTCGCCGCTAAGAAGCATGCGGATTTAACCATTCTTGCCGATTGCTGCCAGACGATTGGAGATGTATGCTGGCTGGTGTGGGAGGCAGCCCACCGGGACAAAGAGCCATCACTCGGCTATTGGCCGATAACCCTTCGGCTTTACACTGGCCCCCACAGTACTTGATAATCTCTTCCTTGCCTGCATTCTTCATCGCTCTCCTTCTTGGGATATCAAATGCTAATCAGCTCTTCTGCTCTTCTTGTCTTCTTCTTTTTTCACAAACCACCCGAACAGCATGCAGATGGTGACCTATCGGAACTGTCTCCGACATGTGGAGAAATTGGATTACTTCGAGGCGGCGCCTTCGGCACCAACTACAACTCCCCTGCCCCCGCCTGCAAGGAGGTCCAGGGCGAAATCACCTACGAGGAAGGCCTTAGACGAGCCCAAGGCTGCCGGGCGATGGGAGGCCAAACGACAGAAGATGGAGGCTGCCCGGGCTGCAAAGACCATTCCCCGGACACCCCCGATCCCATCATTCGAGGAATTTACAATTGCCCCAGTTGAGCCGAGCCAGCCCACAGGTGAGGTTCCTCAATTATGGATGTCTTCCAGAATTCGCCTCTACTGCAGTGTAAAGACATCATATCTGGGCATCTATTTCATTCTTTCTCTCTTTTAGCTACCGTGGTGGAGCCAGCCTATGTGCCGATCCCAGAAGCGGACGAGCTTGCGGTTGGAGTGGAGGTAGCTTCCACCCCAACTCCCCCGCCGAAGGTCATCGAGGAACCTTAGGCAGAGTTGCCTGTAGCGAAAGCACTGGCGATTGCCAAAATGGCTGGGCAATAGGAGGTGGAGCGAAGGAGGATGAAGGGTGTTCTGACCGCTTCAGCTCCTCCTCTGCCTTCCATCCCCTCTTTCGCGGAGTTTGCTACGGCTCCGACTGAGACGGGTCACTCTATAGATGAGGTTTCTGAGGCATCGATATTCTTCAGGGTTTATCCACCTCCCGAAGTGGGGCCTCTATGCATGCATAACACATGCGTTTCTCCCTTTCAGCCAGCGTAAAGGAGTTAGCTCCTGTGCCATTCCCTGCTGCGGGTGAGACTGCAGTACCCGAGGCTGCAGCTCTTGCTGGGGAGGCCAGCCACGAGCCGCCTCCTGCCGTAGACGTTAGAGAGGGTTGTTGATTTTTTTATTGATTTGATTTATTTTCACTTGGGGTTTGAGGATGATGGTGAATAGTGCAGAAATATGCCAAGTGATCTAGCTACCACTAACTAGCACCACATCAACCTACACAATCTCTTCATTTTCAACCATCCTTTTTCATATCTTTTCCCAGGACATCACGTCCCTCGAGATTTTTCTCCTCCAGAACCTCCGGATAATTCCTCCCACCATGATTTTTCTCCTTCACTGCCTCCGGACCCTCTGGATCCACCACTTTCCATCTATCAATTCCTTCTCCTTTTAATCCCTTCTGATTTCGGGTCTGACCCGACTTCTTCCGCATCTACTGCCTTGGGCATCTGCCCTTTCTCCCACTGCTTTCGAGGCTTTAGTCCTCACTCCTCCTCTTGATTTTTCACTTCTTCTGTAGACTGTTCCATGTGATTAGGGTCTCCAGACCTTAGCTAGGGAGTTCTAGCCCTCGCTCTCTTCCTTTTCTCTTTATTCGTCTGAGTCTGGTCTTAGCACCACTCCTTTGTGTTAAGCCACTTCAAACCTTGGCTTCCAATCCTTTTCCTGCCATTGAGGACAAATCCCACAAGGATCAACATCGCCTCTGACGGCAGTTGCTACTTCAAAAGAGCAAGGTTACCTATTGTCGTAAGTACGCATTTTCATAATGTCATTACTATCTGCATGGTTTTCAAAATGAAGTGCTTCTTAACACGATTAAGAGTGATATTTTAGACTTTTATCTTAGGTCTTTATCTTTGTTGAATTTCAGAAAGAGTCTTTAGGCTTGCTTTTGCAGCACCTTTGGCTATGAGAACCCCGTGCTTGGAGTTCAACATTCCCTCCCCACTTGTTAAGGGCAACCCTCAGCTGGGCACTCCACACACTACACGACATCCTTAGCCGGCTCCTTTGGATAAACATCGTTGCTACTTTGACCATGCCATGGGAATACATGAAAACCTTTTTCTCTCCTCTACTCGACCGAGTGCATGGGCAAGAGGTTGATGAACGAGATGACTGACCTAGGTATTCCCCAATACGAGAGAAGTCTCAAATAGGGGCAGTCTTGACCCAAAATAATAAGAATTTTTCATGATAAATCTAGCCGACAAGGGCTATTCTCAGAATCAAATTTAGTAAATCTATGAAATAAAGGCATGTCAAGAGAGGCAAAGCTCCGGCGTAACAGACCACCTCTTTGAGGGGTAATACCTTGGAAGGAATCCAAGTCCTGATACCTCCCATCCTGCATAAAGTTTATCTCCAATTATTCTTCTCTTCTCTCTCCAAGGTTGAGTGTTTCTCAAGTATGGCCTTAGTAGGGGCACCGTTAACCATAGGCAATCGTCTATAGGGCGCCACCTTCAATTGCATGCTCGGCTTTGGGCAGTTCTTAGTGAGAGGGGAAGGAACAAGAATCCCCAGCTAGTGATTTAAATACCCATTTAGTACTGCACTAGCAATGTCTAAGTCAAAATCCAACAAAAATTGAATATTTCATAAAATTCAGAAAAAATTAAAATATTTCCAAAATCCTCGTGGCACTATCGAAAGGCAGCCCCTCCTCACCCCTGGTAGGCAAGTAACAAAGGGCTCGCCTGGCCCCCTGCAATTGCGTCTCTGCATCCCCGTCAGGCTGCCCAGGGAATCTAAACAAGAGCGGTGCCGTCGGGTTCCTTACTGTCCCCCACGTCACCAAGCCTGTAAATAACAACTCGGCCCACACACTGAGGTAGTGGGTCAGCAAGACTACGCTCCTCTCTCTCGATGCCAGGTGCGCCGCCAGAACTCCCAGACCCTATTAGATGTTGGCCAGTGCAGCAGGAGCTAAAGCCAACTGTCTCCCCTCAGCTAACAGATAGGCCGGCCACAGCAGCTCGGCCCTCAGTAGACCATCCTCCCCGTGCGAAACCACGAACGTTGCCAACCAGTAAGCTAAATAGGCAGTGAGGTGTGTCACGTCTGGCGGACCGTGAGGGTTCCACCCCTCCCGTGGAGTATAAATGTACCGACTATAGGTCCTGAAGCACAGCTCCACCTCTGTGTACTCCTCCTAGGGAGTCTGGTCTCTGGTGAATTCCTGGTAGAAGTAGAACGGCCTATTGTAGAAATGACAGACCCACACATTTAGTGGCACTCTCAGAGTCTATGCCACTCTCTCTCTCCCTGCCAAAGCCAAGTACCTCCAGGTCTTCAGGAGGTACCGATAGCTAAAAGGTACCCGGCACCTCCCCTATCCGTCACTGTGACTGCGGTGGAGGTCATCCAGCACTACCTCCTCATATCCCTCACCGCTGATCGACAGCTCGAAAATCTTGAACAGAGACCACAAGTCCAGTGATGTCTCCCCCTCTGCTGTAGCCACCATGTTCCAATGGTGGTTGAAGCGCTCTAACAGCTCCTGCAGTAGCCCAGTGTAGTAGGGGTACACATACAAGGCGACAATCACCGTGTAACTGATCCCTGCTCACTCCAATAGCACCTGGTAGTGATGGATAATCCCCATCAGCCACTCCGTGGCACCTTGGCAGTAGTAGTGCGATGGAATCACGGCCCAGCGATCTTACTAGCTAGTGACAGTTTGTTGCATGACTCCATCCAGCATGTTGTGGTCATCATAGCCCTCTCCAGCATACTACAAGTCTGCGGGCTCCAACACCAGTCTAGTGGTCCCCTCTATCTCAGCGCGATGGTGACTGTGCAAATCCCAAGAAGCGGGCCCTAGCGGCCCAACTCTGACCCCTGACCTCTTTGCTCTGCCAAAGAACCCCAGGCACTCAGCACTGGGGAACTATCACTGCCTCCAGTAGTCCTCCGAGAAGCTAGGGTAGCTGTAGAAGGCTACCCCATGCAGGCTGTCCCTGCCGATCAAAATGGCCTGCTCAAGCCAATGACGGGCTCCAGGAATTTGTGAGTCATCCTCCTCCATGCCAGGAGGAACGTAGCTCCGGAGAAACTCAAACAAATGCCGATCCAAGGGGAACTCCAACGGGTAGCCTCCACTCCTGTCATAGATGTACATGCTGCTGGCCTCCTAAATCCTAGCCACCTCCATGGTCCCGACTCTAGCGGCTCTCTCGCCAAGGGGACCCTCAGCCACCACTGTATGCCCACTGTCCAGCTGCTCTATGCTAGCCACAGTAACCACCGGCGGGCCCAGAGGGGGCATCTGTTGATCGGTCCTCCGCACCCAGTGATCCTCCTCGCGGGCCATCCGTCTCGGGACCCATCCATCTCTGCTAAAGCGCGCCATAGCTGCAAGATAAAGCATAGAGAAAGGGTCAGAACACCTGTAAATCACCAAGCACAGCAAACATAAAGGCATATGAAGTGTCAAAATAGAACTATGATAGCCTAGAACAGGAGTCTCACGGGTTGTACGCCCTCGTCTCTGCCTCCGACGCACGACCTGGGGGGGGCATTTGTTGTACCCAGACTATTTCCCGACAAAATCGTAAGAAATAAGGGTTCAGGCATTTCACCGAACACCCTCCAAGCACGGGCTAGCCAACCCTTTCTACAATCCCATGGGTCCCTACAAGGGCCCTGACTGGCTTGTCGTGGTGCACGGTGACACAAGCAACTCTCCGGAGTCAACTCCGGCCACTCACATACGGGCCTTACCCGTATCCTGCATCACCGCCCGGGCCAACCCGTGGGCGCCCTGACGTCGAGCCACGCCACATGGCACCCAGCAAAAAGGGCCAAGGGCCCCCCCCAAAAGCACATCTTTCAACCCTCCGAGGTCAAAGGGAGACCTAACTAAGTCAACCACGGGCTTTGGAGGCCCGCCGCATGCATATATAGCTCACACGGGTATGTTCGACATTTCGTCGAACACCTTGTAAGCACATATGTTCCAGCCCATCTACACCAAACCACAGGCCACTCGTGGGTCCAGCACCTCAATTGGGTCTGACAATGACCCCCCGATAAGTCAAGGTCGACTCCGACACTCAAACACGTGGCGATGAGCCATCTAATCCTAGCATTCGGGCCAACCCGAGGCTACCCTGCCAACCCGCCGAACAACGTGACACACAGCTGGCTCACAACCATAAAGTGCCTCCCCGTAGCTCCCACGAGCTTCCGTCGTCAACCCAAGGCCCGCCGTGCGGCCCCTCAGCCATCTACTCAAGACGTTCGGCAATCCGGGGTGATTTACCCAGACACCTTGCAAGCGACTACGACAACTCAAAGAACGACAGCCCCCACGGGCCCATTCCAGCTTCCCGGGGTTCAAAGTCCAGCAAAGGACAACCCCAAAGGATGCAAGAAGACCCCCGAGGGCCATCCCCCGGGGTTACGACCTCCCCCAGGGCCAGTTCACCCCAGGGGCGGCCGCGTGCCCCAGGGAGGGTGAACCTCCTTGGGGGCCACTCCCTCCCTCTAGCCCGGTGGTCCCATGGCCCCACTCTATCCCAGTTCATTTGATCTATGATCCTACGGTGCAGTTCCCATCCTGTACCAGTCTGAGAAGTCGATGCGTGAGCACGAGAGCACAATGCGACAGCACGGGAATTCCTCAAGTCCGGCACGCTCGCAAGCTTCCACGTATCCTCCCAATATCCTCCCAGTTAATTGTCCTTTTCTTTCTTAGCCAAATTAGGAAGAAAACATGAGCAAAAATTAAATTTTATAGGGTGGGGACCACCCCCCTCTCTCCTTAGCACCAATCCACCTTAACCCCCCTAGGACGGGGTTTAGGCGGACCAGCGTGGACCCCCCAGGCTTGTTCGCCTAAACCCCCTAGGTGATGTAACACAATCCCTCAGACCTAGATTCGCAAGCAATCGAACCGAATGGTGGATCCAATCAAGCGAGTTTACCCACGTCGTGCACACCCGAGTCCATAGGTGGACCGACGATGATGGTGAGGGTCCAAGGTTGGACCTTGGGGTTCTAGGGGTATGGCTAGCTCGGGGAGGACCCCAATGGGCCAGGGTTGCCCACTTCACGAGCGGCCGGCACGCCAAGGGCTTGGGAAGTAGTGTCTCGCTCACAAATCACCTGCGGTGGCACTCAACTTGATGAGAATTCAAGACCGAGCACTCACCTCACCATCGATGAGCAACTTAAAAAGAATACTAAGCTAAGCAGAGTTAAACCAGTAAGGAGAGGGGCCCAGAAGCTCACCTGATCAGCGTGAAGACGTCGATCCCAACTGCAGACAAAGGTGAGCGGGGAGGTGTGGGTATGCACTGGCACGCCGCACCGATGAGGCTTCGGATGGCGACCTGTTGTTACATGCACTACACCTCACGCAGGAGGGTGATCTTGGGGTAGGGAAATTAAATTACATACACGCATCACATAACAAAATGATCAAAAAAGGACATAAAAGATAAAACTAGATCACTATCATATCATATCATGTCATGTAGGAGTACAAAATAAAAATCAGGCCGCTCCCTCTGGCCTGTCGCTGTCTCCACCTCCCTCCTGCCTCTTCGATGGCAGGCCCATCGTAGAGGTCGCTCCCTCCTCTCTCTCTCGCCGTCGGCATCTGTCCTCCTTCTCATTCCTCTATCGCTGAGAGGAAGTCACAAGGAACTGCCCAACCGACCCGTGAGTGGCACGACTCCCACTCGGAGCCGCATGGCTGTCGCTCATCAAGCTACGAGAGCGGCTCATCTCCCGGTAGGCGCGTACCTCGCCTCGAAGCTCGAACGCCTCCTGTCGGAAACGCTCCAGCTCCAAAGTCATGGTACGGAGTCACTCCAGCTCCGCCAGGAGAATCGCCAGCTCCACCGACTCTGACGGTCTGGCCTGTGCCAACTGCTCCCGCAGGCGGGCTGCCTCCTCCTACGCCTCGGCACGGTCTCGCTCAGTTGACTCTCGAGAGTGGATGCTCTGCTCCAGCTCTCTACGCAGGTGGGACACCTCCTCCCTCAAGCCGTAGTCCTGCGCCAGCTCCTCGCGCAAGTGGGCAGCCTCATCCTGCGCTAGGACGAGCTCCTCTCGTAAGTGGTCGCCCTCCCCGATGGCGGTAGTCAGCTCTGTCACCTGCACACATGCATTTCACCATTAGTCAACTGCATTTTAATATAATAAGAGCATAATTCACAAAAGGGAAGTGTAGAACGTACCTGCTCGGCGAGTGCTGCCTCAGCCACCGTGGCCCGATCGACCATCCGTCGAAACTCCGCCTCCCGCTTCGCTCGATCGGCTGGAGTCTGCACCGTAGAAGAAGACGGAGCGTCGGCCCGCTGTCTCTGGGCCTCCTCCCCCCACTGAAATGAAAACTCCAGGTCAGTCGTGTCACAATATAATAGTAATGCATCAGTTTAGGAAAGGAAAAGAAAAAACTCACCAAAAGGGCTAAGGCCTGTCGGGCCTCATCCCGCTTCCGGATTGTCGCTGTCAGGAGCCCTGTCAGCTCCGCAACGCGTCCCTCGGGGTCAGTCTGCATTTAGAAATCCAAAATATTAGCACGTCATTAAATCATAATCATAAGCATAAGGAGTCTAGGGTTAAGAAGTCATACCGGTCGGTGGGCGCCCCGGAACACCTAGTCCCGGTAGTGTCTCGCATACGCGGTATAGTACACCGTGTCGCTCTCCGCTCGGGCCGTCACCACTCGCCCCAGGGCCATCCTGCCAGCTACCTACGCGGTGTTCCTCGTCGTCTAGTCGAACGCCGTGGTCAGGCCTCTCACTGACCTCGATACTCTCTCCCCCGCCTTCTCTGGCGCAGGGAACTCCACCGCGGGCTGGACATATGGAAGCAAATTGGATGAAAACAAATGCATATATCAGTAGCTAATCAAGATAGGGAAATGCCATGAGCCGACGACCAACAAATGGGGTGAATGCCCATGATCCGGTGGCTAGCAAATAGCGGTAACTGCCCCTGATCTGGCAGCCATGAAAGGAGGGGGAGTGTCCCTTGATCCGGCTACCAGCATAGGTGGTGATCCGGTGGCAACATGGGTGGTGATCCGATGGCAATGGGGTATGGCCCCTTGACCTGGCGGCAATGACAAGTGGGGATATATGCCATGAACCTATGGCAAAAGTGATGGAGAATGTTCCCTTGATCTGGTGGCCAAGGGACATGGGGAGAGAGCCTTGATCCAGTGGCAATACACAATAGGGACATGCTCCATGTAATTCGGAGGCCAGGCACAATAGGGAGCCATGTGATCCGGCGGCAACAAAAAAGGGAGATGCCCCATGTGATCTGGCAGAATGGAAAATGGGGGAGATGACCCATACGATCTGGCGGTAGGAAAATGGGGGGATCCCTTGTGAATAGGCGGCCATGTAAGTGGGATTTGATCCCATGTGATCTGGTGGCCATGAAAGGGGGACTTGATCTGGCCAAGGGAGATGCCCTTAATCTAGTAGCCTTAGCAGATGGGGAAGGTCCTCTTTGATCCAACAACACTTGAAGAATAGGGGAGGGATACTGATCTGATAGCAATGGCAAATGAGGGAAATCCCATGAACTAGCGGCTACACAAGAGGGAGGTGGTTTTCTGGGGGCCAAGGGAGGAAGTGATTCAGCGGCCATGAGGAAGCAATCCAGTGGCCAACAAGGAGGGGGAATGACCATGGGATCTAGCGACCAACAAATTGGGTGTGCCCAAGATGCGACGGCCATGGAGGGGAGTTCCCCTTGATCTGCCAGGTGAAACAAGCACCGGGTCATATGAAGTTGATCTGATGGCACTTACTGTCGCCGGGTCAGTTCCCTTGAGCCCCCTGGATAGCTCTGAAGAGAAGAGCAAGAAAAAGGGCCTGGGGCGAGGCCATTCATGGCCATCTAAGATACCACACAGAGCCCAAAAACCTCTTGGCACCCAGTGGATGATGAAATATGATGGATTAACACATGATATCATGAAATGGCAACACATTCGTCGCCCTATTTCAGACAGAGGATGGGGTCATTCCCATTGCCATATCCCTCACCTAACGAACAACCAAAGATCATGCGTAAGTGTCGCAAATCTCTGGCCCCGATTAAGGAGGCAAATCATCGATAAAATTCACCCGGTGCGAAGCAACATCAAAAATAATCAAGAAGTTGATGAATGTGCCGATTCACATAGACAGAGACAAAAAATAAAAGAAATGAGAATGACAACACATCTGTAGCCCCGGGGAAGGGGTGATTTACTCAATTTGGGCGGGTGACGCAAGTGCTGTGGCGGGCGGGCGAAGGCAGACGCGCATGGGCAGCAGCAACCGTGAGTGGGCGCGGTCCCCGGTGCGGGCCGACGCGCACGGGGGCGGGCGGCCGCAGACACGGGCAAGCGCGGTCCCATGTGCGGGCGGCCTGCCGGGTGCAGGCTAGCGTGGTAGCAGTCGCGGGCAGGCTGGCCATGGGCGTGCACGCGAGGGCGAGCAGCGACGCAGGCAGTGCGAGTGACAACGTGCGATGGCGGGCACAGGGATGCGCAGTGGCTCACGACAGGTGGGGATGGCCGTTGCGGCCGTGGGGGGATTTTGAATGGGGGCACGGGCGATGATGCCCCCCTGTAAAACTCTCTTTTCCTTTTTTTTTTCACTTTTTCTCAGCCGAGAGGGGAGGATCACCTCTATTTTTTTTCAATTCCCACACAACCGAGAGGAAGATCTCTTATGCTATTCTTTCTCGCTCTGTTTTTTTTTTGCACGACCCGAAGCCGATCTCGAACAATGAAGATGTCGGGGTTGATGGAAACTCCATTGTTGGGCTCTGATACCAAATTTGACGCGACGAGGTCGTAGAAAGGATCTTTGGCACTCCGAAAATATGAACAGGACAAGATACCACTGCCTCGCGTAGCTCGGCCTCACACCGGACCGTCTCTCACTGGGTAATCTCTCAAAACTCACAAGGATGCTAAGAGGGAAGGGAAGCAACAAGTGGAGAAAACTCTCTCACGTGAGTTTCTTCTTTCATAAGCATTCATTATGAAACAAAGCCATACACTAGCCCCCTTTATATAGGAAAGGCCATATCCCCCTAGGACAAAAATACCCCTAGTCTCTCAACTAAAGACATTCATGTCCTAGCCTAATAAAACAACAACCAACCTTTGACTAATGACTAAAATAAAATAAAAATACTTTGACTAGTGGTTAATAATACAATACCACTATAATACAAATAAAATACACACAATCCAAAATACTTACTCAGGAATACAGACTCAGAGATACGTACGTAGGATGCTGAGTCTTTAGGAAGCCGAGTCTCCGAGCCACAAGCTCGGTGGTGTCGGGGCGATGCGACGTCGGCTCTGAGTAGTGGGTCCGGTGTCCCCACCATTGACCCAGCTTTCTCTGTCAAGCATAGGGCTGATGGTCTGAGCATAAGTAGCCTTATATGTGGCCACATGGTAATACTGAGATACATAGTCCTCCCACTTCGGTGCCCTATTGGATGATAAGAAGGCACATGCATGAACACAAGGAAGCCCAATTTTTTGCCATCTATGACAGCTGCATGTCTTCGTCTCCAAGTCCACTTCAGCCCTCTCCGTCGGACTAGTCACTTGGGCTTGATTGTGGCTGGCCTTCTCAACTAAATAACCTCCCAGCCCTCTAGTTGTAGCAATTTAATGGACCTGTGAAGGGAGATAGAAGAAATGATCAATCACATAGGCAATCACACGGAACACGAAGATTTTTAGGTGGTTCGGGACCACGACGGGCTCCCTACGTCCACATCTCACCAAACCCGGTGAGGCTTCACTACACACTACGAACCGTAGCAGAACGGGGACGAACCCCAACCACACACACGCTGCTTCCGCAGTAATATCCACATGGGGACAAGCCCCAAAATGCTGCCACCGCAGCACACACACACACAACGTTGGGGAACACACCCCGGACACTAAAACCACACGGAGACACAGCTCCGTCCACACACACAGTAATATTCTGAGTTTGAGACACTAGGAAGATGAACAATAATGCCCACAACAATATATAAATGAACATAGACTATGAAGCACTTATGGAATAAACATAATGAGGATGTAGAAATGTCTCCTTGATTCTCCACTCGCCATGAAGGGATCTTCCTTGAAGCTTAGGTTGGAGAAAGTCTTATCCGCAGCTGGTTGGAGCAGTCAGTCGTCCTCCTTGAGGATTCAACGTATGTTCCTTCAAATCCCAGCTTCAATCATGCCTGCACACACCAAGAACAGATGAGTCAATATGCTCAAGAACTATATCTTGGTTAAAAGGGACATCATAAACAAATGAAAGTAGATTTATATATATTCGCCTTTGAATGTCCCACAACACCTTTCAATCAATAGGTAGGGTGCGCTGGAAGTGGATCCTTGGAGTGGAAGCAGCCAGACTTGAAGATTAACACGCCCCAAAAACCTCAGACAGTGGAGAGCACCAACTGCAGCTCCCAGAACCAGGCTTAGGCTCGTGGACGATGACTTCTGTAGCTTGTTCTTCCTCCTCCTTGATGGTGCAACGCCCTCCTTCACGTTCTTCTTCACCTGCAAGAACAGATAGAATAATAAGCCCCTTTTGTTCTTTCCTTCGATGGAGATCGCGACCTACATATACTAGTAAGAAGGTAGCAGCAAGAAGACATGAAGGCTCATGCTAAAAACCCTTCTAAACCACACCTAATCCAAGGGTGAAACCCTAAGGGTATAGGTGTAAAAATCCCAATAAAATCGGACCAAAAAATGGGCATTTCGTAAACAATCTGGAAATCCCAATCCGGACGAACCAGAGAAAGTGTCAACTCATAGGGTCGACACTTTTCTTATGCCATTCTATCCCGTTTGAAGAAAACAGGACACAGGGCAAAAGTGTCGACTCACTGGGTCGACACTTTTTGCAGCCTGTTCTGTCTAATGAAGAAAGACCAATACCCAGGCAAAAAGTGTCGACTCTTAGAGTCGACACTTTCTGTCTGGTTTTATAAAACAACGCAGACAGAACAGAACACAATAAGTGTCGACTCTGTGAGTCAACACTTTTTCTGATAGAATTGAAAACTCGAGTAAGGAGGTGTGACTGCTCATGTATCGCTCCTGTGGATCTGTATCTCTGCTCAGGTGACCCCCGTGTAGTCGGACGCGGGTCGTCCTCTCCATCACACTAGATAGCGCAGGTAGGCTCCACTCCTGGTAATAGTCACCTGCTCATCCCGTATATGTTCTATATGCTCACACTGCTATGGGAATGAGGCTAATGGTGGACACTCAGGGGCGGGGTCACTCTCAAATGGAGGAGACGGCTCAAAGACTCACTAGAAATCACCGTTGGGTCCCTGTACGCATGAGATCCGACTTGCCTCACACTCGAAAGGGATTGGCACCGCAAGCTTGCATTAGACCGACTCGACTCGACGTATGCAGACTCTGAACAAAATGTACAAATAAAGGAAAATGAGACTCACACATGACCCTAGACAAACCTAATGCTATGTAGACACTTACAGATGTGATTGCAATGGTGGTCTAGGACACCCATAGGTGTGACTTGCATACACACAACGCAACCAATTGTTGGTGGAACCATGGAATCCTTGACATCCTAATATGCACCATTCATGTAATGACTGCCCTTTGGATTTGGGAGGTTTGGGAGGTCTGGGTGAGCCAGGAGAGCCGAATTCACTTTCTTCATTACCCAAATGAATGGGCTCCTTGCTACGTGTGGGATGACTGGCCCTTAGGGTAGGGGTGTGATAGTGAACTTCTTGGAAGAAGTGGTGTAATGCCTGGGAATTTTGAAATAGGAACGGATACATTTAGGATTTGAAAAGAAGGCATTTAACTCATATTCTAATTTTATTTAAATTAATAATTTAAAATAAATAAACATCACTATGAGAAGACGTCAATTTATATTTTTTAATAATTTAGAAAATTTAATATTACATTTTTAACACACTATATTTTTATTTTGAAGGAAAAATGATATATAGATAAGGTTTTAAGAAATAAACGTAGTTAAGAAAGTTAGATAAGGTATATAGACAATTTTGATTTTCATGAGGTGGGAGGAAAATCTTCAAAATAATATAGCGACCATTTAAATGGTCGTAGTTCATATATATATAACGACATGTAGTAAGTCGTTATTCATTTAAAAGTAATTAAGGAAGTGAGATAGGATATATATATATAATTTTGGTCCTTGGAGGAGGGGAGGACAAACTCCAAAACAATGGAGCGACCACTTGAAGGGTCACTGTTCATATATATCACGACACACATTATGTCGTTATTCACTTAAAGTAAATATCTCAAGGTTGATAACGTTTAAAAGGGTATATAAGCAATTTCGGTTGTTAGAGGATGGATGGGCAAAACTCAAAAAAGTAATGGTGCGCCCCCTTCCATTGTCGTGATTCACATATATCACGACAACAGTGAAGTCGTTATCTCTATAAACGTAAATAGTGCATCCAGACGCTGGGGGCTAGTTCCTCGAAGAGGAGGGCCCATGTTGTATGAGGTTAGCGTAGGTTCATCAAGATATGGCGGCCTATGGGGTTAGCGTTGGAAATTGATTCTGGAATGAGTTGGTTATAGGTTGACGCCTGAATGCTAGTTGTCTTTATATCATTGACTTACAGTTAAGTCTACAATGGCTTGAGAGACTAGGGCTGGGCTAACCAGATGGTCTTGGAAGGCATCACAGCCAAAAGGTAAGACTAGGGACTGGAGTTGGTCGACTGACCTGTGAAGGATTTGTAGCCGAGATGCTGGAACTAGCGATTGGCACCGGAATTGAGTGGCTGGCCTGTGAAGGCGTTGTGGCCACGATGTTGGAACTAGTGACTGGTACTGGGATTGGGTGGCTAGCCTGTAGAGGCATTGAAGCCAAGATGCTGGGACTGAGAGCTGGTACTAGAACTGGCGTGCCTGGCCTGTAGAGGGGTTGAAGCCATGGTGCTGGGACTGGGAACTGGTACTGAAACTGGTGTGGCTGGCCTGTAGAGGTAATGAAGCCACGGTGCTGGGACTGGGAGATGGTACTGGAACTGGCGTGGCTAGCCTGTAGAGGCGTTGAAGCCACGATGCTGGGACTAGGAGCTGGTACTAGGACTGGTGTGGCTGGCCTGTAAAGGCGTTGAAGCCACGATGTTGCGACTGGGAGCTGGTACTGGAAGTAGGTGGCTAGCTTGTAAAGGCGTTGAAGCCACGGTGCTGGGACTGGGAGCTGGTACTGGGACTGGCATGGCTGGCCTGTAAAGGTGTTGAAGCCACAGTGCTGGGACTGGGAGCTGGTACTGGAACTGGCGTGGCTGGCCTCTAAAGGCATTGAAGCCACAATGTTGGGACTAGGAGCTGGTACTGGGACTGGCGTGGCTGGCCTGTAAAGGCGTTGAAGCCACAGTGTTGGGACTGAGAGCTGGTACTAGAACTGGCGTGGCTGGCCTGTAGAGGCGTTAAAGCCACGATGCTGGGATTGGGAGCTGGTACTGGGATTGGGTGGCTGGCCTGTAAAGGCGTTAAAGCCATGGTTCTGGGACTGGGGTTGTTGTAAATCCTGTTTTGATGATTGGCAATATTATTGCCTGACTTCGTTGACTACATAGTGACTTCATCAACCTTTCTTTGAAGTGATGGTGTATGTATTTTGATGTTGTTTATTTGTCACATGTTCATCTAAATGTTGTCTGCACATTTATATTTAGTCTATGCATAAGATTGACTCGGTGCAACAATTATCTAGTTTGCATTGAGTCGGTGCAATCCTTTAGCCGTAGCATGCAACTAAGTCCGAGCAGAGTCTGTGCAGAGGTTGCATCTCATGCGCATAAGTACTTGCATGCACACTTGAGTCTGTGCAACCTTAGCCGTTGCACATGGATAGGTTGGACTCTTGGTGAGATAGCTTCAGATCAGACAAGTCTTTTTCCATAGCTTCCATTGTCTCCCCATACCTGTCTAAATGGCCATCAATGGTATCCAATCGATCCATGATCAGTTGAACCACCTCAGAGGGCATCCCTGCAGTAGGAGCATGTGGTTGTTCCTCACCGGCCTATTCTTCATCACACATCGTCATCCTCTTCAGAACCGTCAGCGTGTGCAGTACTTTTTAACTGATGAACCAAGGTGCCATCCCTCATTTCATAACCCATGTTGTGACAAATGGTGTAGATAGTGTAGATGTCAGCATCTCTGATGGTTTGTGAGGGCTCTTTTGAAAGATTAAGCTCCATGTATTCAAAAACAGCAGTTAAGGTTGCGGCATATGGTAAAGTCCTGTGTTTGTGCTTCATGCTTGAACAAATATGATCCAAAATAAGTGCTGGAAAGTTGATAGGAATGCCACCCAAAATACAGTAGAATAAAAACATGTGGATTTCAGTGACCTTGTCACGGCCTCCCCCTCTTGGTAGCAAAATAGTGGTGATCATTCTATGCAATATACGTTACATGGGAGGAAAATGGTTGGCATTCAATCCAGTGACTGATCTATCACCTATTTCTTCAGATGTCATGAAGTGATACACCGTTGCTTCCGTAACCTCAACATCTCCAAAGACATAACCTTCATTTGATAAATGAAGAGCTTTGCCTAAAAGTTACGGTGAGAGGATAATCTGTTTCCCATTTACTATATTAATCGGAATGTCACCCAAAATGGACAAATTACTGTAAAATTGATGTAGTAAGTTCGGATAGATGCGGCGATGTGCAGACATAAAAACTTCCAGATTTGGTTGACTGCAAATCATATCTACAAGGCCTGGGAGATGGCGGCGAAGGTGACCGAAATCGACCGCCCATGGACGGAGGACTTTCCGATCCAAAACCATGCTTGAAGGCGTACTATGCACTGCCATCTTGGATTGACGCTCCCTTGCCGAGCTCGATCCCTCTCCTCTGCGAGAAGAACGCCTCTTCGGGGCCATCTAGAACACAGACCGAAAGAACCGCTTGATGGGGTTGTAGATCTAGATGGCTCAACAAGAGTGGAAAGCTATAACTGTGGATAAATGATCCTCCACATACCAAGAGCTTACCTCAGATGGATTGGGAAGCAAAAATGACACGTTGAGCCGCAAGGAAGGAGGTTTGCGCGAGATGCCACCGGAGGAACCCGCAGCTAGGGTTGGACAATTTGGGGGCCAAGAATGGGTTTTTAGGGCTTGCAAGATGTAGTGGCTAAGCTTAGAAGGAGGCTTGAGAGGTTTTATAAGGGTTGGAGGGGCAAACCTAGGGTTGTAACCCCGTTGAGGATGGTTCGGGTGCGGCGAAGCAGCCGACTGGAATGGGTCGACCCCAGATAGGCAAAGTGCATCAGCATAAGCATATAGTTGCATTTTTATACAGAGTTTGAGTTTTAGATCTTACCGAGGCGTAAGGTAGTGTGTCTAGGTCGTCCTGGATCACCCAAACCTCACGTCGTAGGGATCCGACCTCCCGTGGTGTCGTCCACTATCGCACGATGGGCAGCCAGTCCGGGTAGGTCTCTTCTCCTCTCCCCATCCCGGGGAGGTGCACATAGGCCCACACCTGCATTGCATTTCATTAAATGTCGACATATAGAATTCATATAGCAATCACATAAGCATTTTAGAAACTTAAGTCATACCTGGAGTAGAGGAGAGAACCCACTGAGCATCGTTCGTCAGCTATTCGAGCTCAATGTGTCAAAGAGGAAGGCGAGGACCACCGCTCCCCAGGCGTACTCGCCAACGCGGTCGACGTCCTCGAGTAATGGAAGGAACCGGTAGCTAACGACATCCACTCGGGTAGCAAAGAGAAGCCTCCTAAAGAAGAGCATCAGAAACCACCTAAGGACCTCCTCCACCTCCGGTCCCAGCTCGGCTGCCACCCACGGTCATGCCCGGGCCACGAGCCCCTGCAAGTGCTGCTCCGATAGCTCCCCTATCACGGTCCCCAGTCCTCTCAGACCAAGACTCTACTGTAGCCTCACCCTCGTCAGTGTAGTCGACTGCCGCTCTGGTCACAGCCACTCCAAGCCCAACAACCTCTGGGCTAGCTCCGGGTAGTCTGGGAAGGTCCTCCCGCTAACTGGTGCCCCGTGCAGGTGCAATCTGGTGAAGCGTTCCACGTCCTCTAATGTCGTGACCATGTGGCCCCTCGGAAAGAGAAACGTGCGGCTCACGGGATCCCAACGATCGTGTAGGGCATAGAGCAGTGCCGTGTCAAGCCACGTCACCTCCGCTCCGAGGAACTTGTCAAAGGCCATCGCCGCCAAGCGCTCCCTCTGGAAGTCTGATAGTGCGAGGTACACTACTCGGACCTGGAGCTAGGAGATCTGAGTCCTGCGCTTTCCCTGCATGCATTTAAACAATTTGCATTAGTCATACATCTCATAATAAGTCATGCATTGCATTAAAAAAAATGCACTCTTTCAAAGTAACAGTCCCCATTGGGCCGTTTACGTTCCCAAAACGGTTGGTTTCTGGTCGTCAACGTTTCAAAGAATGGCCCCTTCATTGATCGAAGGTCCACGGTCACCCACTAACCATTCTGTTTAGTGGACGATCTGCTGAGGACCGTTCACTCATCTAGAGGCCAACTAGGGACCGTTCAATTCATCATGTGCCTATCCTGGACAAGGACACTCGCTTGACCATCTTCCCATTGCGCGATCTGGTAAAGACCATTTAGTTTCTCAATGGTTTAGTTCCTGGACGGTCGAGATGAACCGTCTATCTCTCCACACGGTCAAGACAAAACTGTGGCTACTGCGACTGAGAAGTCTGCGAGAACTACACCGTCTGCTGCCTCAATGGATAGTTTTGGGAAACATGCCCCAGCTGATCACAACGGTAACAAACAACCGGCAAGGAGCATGGCACACCCGGATGACTGCCACCACACCTGGAACATACTCTCGGCTGAAAAGCAACAAAATCTGGGCGCGGTTGAACAGAAGAAACAGACTGCTGACTCGGATCAGAAAATGACGGCTGATCGAACCTCTTCCTCTTCTTCTTTTGACGGAAACCTCTGCCCTGAGATTGCGAGAAGGAAGCACTATCGGCAGGAGAGAAAGCGGGAGAAACTCCTGAAACAGATGACTGGTGGGGCGACTGATGCTGTACGGCTAACGGAACCATCCCAGTCTGAGCAAATCCTTGAGTCCTCGCCAACTCTAACTCTAGCGCGACAGCGGCTTGATATGCAGATCAGCTACACGGGTAGCAAATAGCGGCAGGCTCAGTTCTGCTTTTAGTCTGCGTAGAAACTACTGGGTCCTCACAGTCTCATCGGTAAAAATATGGGGTGCATACTGGCCCAACTCAATGAATTTATCTCGATATTGCAGCATTGGCATCTCACCCTTTGTCAGCTCTAGACATTGATACATCTTGGCTAACTTCAGGCAGGCTAGAGGATAAACACACACGAATGTAGCAATGAACTCAGCCCATGAGATCTATCGAAGCAGATGGGAACGGAAGGCAACCTCCCACTCCGAAGTCCACCACGTGCGTGTAGTACCTTAAAGTTGATAAGAGGCCAACATAACCCATTCGTCCTCGGTGCACTCCACGCATTGGAAGACGAGCTCAGGGGCATCCAACCACTCCCTCGCTGCCTTGGGATCGGATTGACCCTCGAATGCCGGTGGATGGAACAACAGAAATTCTTTCAGTGCTCGTCCACGACTAGTGGGTAACTCCGCAGGCAAAATAGGAATAGGTGTAGCCTGGGCAGGAACCAGTACAGCAGGAGCAGGTGAAACACTGGCCGCATTCCGAGGAACTAGGGCTCTTCGCCTTTGAGGTGGCATCTTGAATCTAGGAAAGCATGACAATGGCAAAAACACATCAGCATCACAAGAAACACCCTAAACCAGCAACGAACGACTCAAAGGGACTTGCTCTAGACCAATGCAGATTTCAATTCCTGATACAATTCCCCAACACCGCTCTGATACCATCTGTAACGACCCAGAGCTCAAGGTACTAATAACCCGATAGAAGTATCGAACTACCACTACCAAGAACTGGGGACGACACCCAAGAGACTGATGAGGCCCCCGAAGGGTTAGTGGGGTTTGTCGAGGGATTGCATTAGAAATTGGAATTCGCAGGCGCGCAAAGTTAATTTTTACAATGATTAATTAAAATAGTGCGGCTAAGACGGTTACCTCGTTTTCCACCAACACCCCTTCGATGGAAACACGCGAAGTGGCAAGTCATTTAAAGCATGGGGAGATGGACAAGCACCAGCGCCACCCCAATCAATCGACACGCAAGATATTCGCAGAAAGAATCGCCGTCTTTCCAACAACTACAAATACAGTGGTCAAATTGCGCCAAAGGCGGTAAGGAATAGTCAATTCAGCATTTACTATTATCAAAACTTGTGGACGCAAGGAAAGTTTTACATGGTCATGCTTAAAGAAGAGAAAAGGAAAAAGCGAAAATGTACATCAGGCCTTGGGCCCACTACGAAGCTCGGTAGATGAAGGATCCTCAGCAGCGAGCGATTCGCCCCCCGCACCCTCGGTGACAGCCGGTCCAGACACTGACCCCACCGGTGTGGGAACTGTCTCGATCGTGTGCCCTCCCGAAACTGCCGAAGTTGGCGATCGCTCGGACGAAACCGAAGCACCTCGACTTCCGCCTTCGCTCGACGTCGGAACGGAAGAATCCGTGGTATCCTCGTCCAAGTCATAGCGTTGCCCAGAAGGAAAATCGAGCTCTCTGTGCGCCTGTTCATAGGCTAGAGCGGTCGCTCGATGGTAGCCTTGGGAAAACCCCTTCCGCAGGTCCCGACGATAACCCGGCTTGTAGTAAGCAAAGGCAACCTGCTGGAGCGCTGCCTGGTAACCCTCCGA
Organism: Amorphophallus titanum; assembly: GCA_024336825.1. NCBI lineage: Eukaryota > Viridiplantae > Streptophyta > Magnoliopsida > Alismatales > Araceae > Amorphophallus > Amorphophallus titanum. The sequence continues at coordinate 156,179 of JANBPO010004388.1, read as the reverse complement.
GCATTTGTATTGCTCGAGCCCTTCCAACCCGGCCAGCTTTGCCTTCGCCTCAAGCTCGGCCGCCTCCCGTTCCGCCTCAGACCGCCTCGGCTCGGCTTCGGCTCGCGCAACCTCGGCCTCCGCCCGCTGCCGCTCGGCCTCTCGGACCCGGCCCTCGAGCTCTTCACGCTTGGCCTTCCATCGCTCGACAAGTTCGGCCTGCACTTTGCGCTTCGCGTCCTGGACCTTATATTTCAGCTCAACCATATAACTGGCTTGACTCAGCTGCTCAGCTGACTCTCGAGCCTCTTTCTGGTTCGACCCTGCTTGCGCCCTGAGCGAGGCCGCCTCCCGCCGAAGGTCTTCAAGGTCGCGGGTCAGGCGCTCAGTCTTCCGGTCGGATGCGCCACGAGCCTAGGCCAGGGACTCCCTCTCCGAGTTGATCCGAGCGAACAGATCAGTCATTTCGGCCCCCAGCTGGGCCACGATCAAGCAACCTTCCATGACTCGTTCGAGAAGCACGGAAGGGGAGCTACACCCGAGACCTCCCCGAATTGCCCCCGGGGTCACAAAGCGGCACCTGTGGTACAAGGAGGCTCGGACGGCAAAGGCACCTGCCCCAGGAGGGAAGGTCCCTTCTGGAATTGCCGCGATTGGGGTATCCCCCCGGGTACTCCCCCTCCTGGGGTCCCCACTGGCTGGCTCGGGTCTGGCCGCCTCATCCCGCACCTCCGCAGCCTCGGTCGGCTGGGTTTGGGTTGCCTCACCCTGCGACCCCTCGGCCTCGACTGGCTCGGATCGAGATTCGCCGCCCCTGCACCCCGTCAGCCCCAATGGGTGCCCCATCGTCAGCCCCCGCTGCCTGGAGCGTAGTCACCTCGGCCGCGACTCTTCTGACGGCGACGACCCCCTCTGATTCGACGATCGAGAGAGCCAACTGTGCGCCCTCTTCGACCGGGCGAGCGGCCTCCGTCTTTCTCGCCCTTTTCCTCTCGGCAGTCACGGCCTTCATCGAGGACCGCAACATCTTTTCCACGGGGTCCTTGCGCTTGGCCCCGCGATGCTTGGAAGATCCATCCCGAGCGAGCTGCTTCCCCTTGTCTCGGGCACGGGAAGAACTCCCAGACACTTGAGGTCCGCTGGGAGCAGGCGTCTCCTCCTCGTCGAGGATCACCACCTCAGCCGGCGACGTCTCTTCATCAGCCACTCGCCTCGAGTCTGAGCAGACAAAAGAGTACCATCAGAAAAGAAATTGGCTAATCCGATCCAACATCAATACAAGGCCCTGAAGCCCTTACCTGGAGGCTTCACCATCTGAGAAGGATACTCCTCGATGTTGGCCTCAGTCATCAACTCGGCGGTGGATCGACGATTCTTCTAAAGAAGGGCAGCCTTCTTCTCCACCTCCGGGGAAATCACTGTCGGCTTTGGAAGGATGTTAAGGTGAAAATTGGGGATCAGCGAGAAGTTTCTAGCCCCGCTGTCTAAGGCTGCACCCACCCAGAAATACTGAGTCTTCCAACCCTTGTGGGAAGAATCTCTGGGAGAGAGGGTCACGCAACTCCTTCCCCTCTTCGCCTGGAGATAAAAGAAGCCCTTACCCGTGTGGGTATGCTCCGTCAACTCAAAGAACGCATGGAAGAGGTCCAGCGAATGCTCGATCCCACGCGAACGGCAAAGGAAGATGAAGGAGAACACGAAGGTATAAGAATTGGAGACCAACTGGACTGGAGCCAGTTAGTAGAACCGAAGCAGTTCGGCAACGAAATGATGGAGGGGAAGACGGAACCCGCACTTCCAGGCCAAGAGAAAGGAACAGAAAAGGCCGGAGGGAGTATCCAGACTGGACTCATGAGGCTCTGCGGGATAGAAACGATACTTCCATGGCAGCCCATATTGACACTCCAGCCGCTTCATCTCATCCTCAGTCAGCTCACTGCGCAGAGGTTCCGCCGGCGCCGTAAAAGCCCTGGAAGTCCGCTCAACCTCTTGCACCTCGGCCTCGGGATGCTGGTCTGCCATGGAGCAATCAGGAGAGATGGAAGAGGAGGAAGAGGACACTATGCTGGACGACTCAGGGGGAGGCGGAAGTTGGCGAATCGCCGCCGCCGTAACCTCTACAAGCTCCGCGATGGCCGCCGCCACTCTTTGCCCTCCTGGGTTAACCTCACGACGCATGGGCCTCTCGCGAAAGCAAAGATGATGGAAGGAAGAGCCCTAGGCGATGGAGGTTAGGAACGACGACACGCGCTACGCTTATAAACCCCCCAAGGGAAGCGGCGCGGCGTTCCAATCTTCTAAAAGGGGACTCCACACATCAATTCGCAAGAATTATCATCATGACGGACGTATCTCCAGGACAGCCGCATCAAGTGGCCCCTGTCAGAGAAAATCTCCACTCAGCTCGAATCACTTACACCTGTCCCAAATGCTACTCGACCGAGCCTAATTTTGGCTCGGGAGGAGGGGGACAAGTGGAGAGGGGAATTCTACCGTCCGGAAAGGAATGGCCAAACGAGATCTCACCAGACCAAATGAGGCCCAGCTCCTATGAGTGACAGCCCCTCTGGGGCCCACTAAGCCCAATAATTCACTCGGATTAAGCACTTCCTAGGCGACCTTCGGGTTCGGAAGTCCGAGCGTCAGGTCGATCGGGAGGTCCCTTCGAGACCCCATGCATCCCGCCCGAGCCTTGCGCCTATCGCTCGGGGAAACCCCCTAAAGTCAGCGCCTTGTGCTCAGACCGACTGATGAAGGCTTATCCATGCGACCGTTGCGTGTCCTTTAGAGCTGGGAGATCGTGGGGATAATGGCGATTAAGAGCCCTCGCACCTTAACGAGCCCACGAAGGAGACGTAACCTCCCCTGAAACTCCTCGCCTTGCAGGACTCTTACGTTCATGCGTCGCTATATAAACCTGGGAGACCCTCCTGCTAAAGGTAAGCGCTATTAAGCGATATAAACTCTGAGCTAGAGCCACTTCACCACTTGGTAGAGAGGAATCTCGCGCCCTCATCTCCTTCCCTTTTTTCTTTGCACCAGAGTTCTACTACAGTCGCTGACTTAAGCATCGGAGGGTAAAAATTTTATTATTTTATTTTTTTAAAAAAATATGCGACTGGATCATACCCAACTTAAAGTCACCTCTGAGTCGGACCGACGGTTACGTAATCAAACGGATTTGATCCTATACGTATCCCCAGGTGACGTCGGTGGGCCGGCTCAGAATACGTGTCCGAAAGTGTCCCTCGTCGCCCTCCGATCTTGATCGGAAGGCCCACGAACGGCTACACCGAAACAATTCATCAAATGGAGAGGGGGGGGGGGACGCGCCGGAGGTCTCTCCCTTTACCCCCGCGAGTTATTTCCTTGCTCCTTCCCATCCTCTTCACATGAGAGGTGGGGGCCACCTCACGAGGGCATGCGTGGGCCCATTCAATTGCTGGCGCCGAGGGTTGTCACGGCTCAGCCGGCCGTCACGTGACTCAGGGGTACGTGTCGCCCCCTCTGACACCCGGCCAGCGTGGAGCCGTAGCGGGGCCAGCTGTCCGCGGTAGGGGGGACAGCGAAGACAGAGGCAATCATTAGTACGGTCGAAGTCGCGCCTTTCCGGTGGACCCCGAGCAATTATTGTTCGCTGATTGAGTGGTCTTCTCCTCCTTTCCTCCTCCCCCCGTTTTTCTCCCGCCGAAATTAATAGGGCAAAAAAATGCGCAGTTTGTCCCCCCCACGCCATGACCTATGAATCGTAGCATGGCAGCAGTGGCACCACAACCTCAGAAGGGGAGGGGCGTTTCGGTAAAAGCCCGCCGCCCGCTGCCCGCTGCCCGCTGCCCGCTGTCGCGGTGGTCGTCTGCCTGGCTTTTAAGTCTTCGCCATCTTTGGAGACCGCGATCCGACGGCTGGCAGGCTGCCTGATGCGGAGATCCCGCCCGGATCCGCATCGGGTCAGCGGCCGCACGAGGTCGGCGGGGCCCCTACTGCGCCCCCCTCCCCCGCTCGTGACGGCTCAGGGCGGGGGGCGTCCCGCGCCGGTCAACATGATGACGCCTGACGTCAGCTCCTTTTGTGGGGCCCAAGGCGGAGCCCCCCAACAGCCCCGCACAGCAGCCGCGCGATCATCGTGCCCCCCGCCGCATCACCGTCGGTTTTGCTCGGGGGGCATTGCACGCCGGTCCCAAGGGGGCGGGGAGGCTCGCTTCGGGACACCGCCCCGCTTTGGTCCGGCGTGACACGGACGGACGGATAGGAGCGGAGTGGGGCGGCCCACGCTGGTGGTGAGCGCACCGCCGCCGGCTTCACGTCCGAAGCGGGGGCGTGTATCTTTTGCCCAGATCGCGAGCGCGGCTACAGACGGCCCCTACGAAGATTAGGTACAGCGGAATGGACGGTTCGCGATCTGACAGTTGGACGGGGGTCAGTGACTGATGGGTGCGGTGATTGGGTTTTATGTATGTACCATTTATGATGCGGGGGTTGGGTGCGGGGTTTATGTGATCAGCTTACACAAGGAAACATAGTCCTCTCAGCTGACAGCCTGATGACATCATCGGCTCCAGTGCCAAAGGAGACAAGGAACACCAGGCACACAAGACGCCAATGATTATTACACGGAGACACGACAACAAAATCAACAACATTGGATCATATACAACATTAAGTCAGTCCTCACTCAGATATTACATCTGATCGAGTTACGAGCTACTCCAGCGAGAAAAAGGAGCACAACAAGCTACTGACGAGACAATAGTCCAACACATAAACACAGAATCATACAAAAACGGCACTTACAAAAACAACAGCTAAAGACAACAACACCTGCAGGATTCTGACTCTGTACAGCACACAGAACCACGGAACACACTGCAAGTAGGGTCGTATCAAGGCACGCGGCAGCTGAGCACATGACTACAGGGAGCGAGTCATGCATCAGGCCGTTCACCAAGGAAAGACCCACAACAATTGAAACCGATCACAGAACGATAAGAGAAACCACAATCTCGGGGAACGCATCTCAAGGATTACAAACACGCCTCGAGAGCACAACACCCACGAGAAGGAATGCAGAGTAGAGGGTACTTTATCAGCAGGTAAGCTGACGATTTCCCCAACACTCGCAAATGCCGTGCCAAAACTAGAGAAATGACTGACAACGGCATGGTCACAATAATGTCTAGGCACATGCAGCTAAGACGGAGTTACATCGAGAAGAAGCAATTCTCTCGACCAGCCAGAATCGTACGAAAAGATCCTCAGCTCGTGGGTCATCAGCCCACGCGCTTCCGCTGGGCACTCAACAACACACGAAGGCATCAGAAACAACCTCGGCCTTCGCATCTCAGTACACACTAGGCATCATCACAATCCTAGAAAATCACAAAGTAACACGCCTCGAGCACTGATCTAGCGAGCAACCGAGCAGAAAAAGCCTAAGTGTAACAGAGAAGAGCACCAGCTTTAGCATAAATACCAAGGAAAAGCACTAATCTCGGCCTACCTTTGCGTCCTGTAAATGGTAATTGAGCCTCTCAACACGTCGACCGTTGGGCACGGCATGATGAGACACGGTACGCAACAGCTCTCGACACAGAAATTAGGTCTAAAGCCACGCAACCGTAAAACAAGGAGATGATCAGGCTCAAATTAAGTTGTTCACACTTGAGCAGACACAGGACAAGGCGATACTGAAACGACAATTCCAAGGCCAACCTCACAAGGAGATCTACCAAACGACATAGGAAGCATCGAGCTTACTAACAGAAGCTCACCAAAGAGGGAAGAGCCTAGTTCACTTGAGCAGCTTCTCAACCAAAGGGGTCCGACCGAACACTTCAACTTCTACAGGAGCGAAACACGTCAGGAGCTGACCAGATTTAAGCTGGGATGACCAAAATATCGTAACAATACGTACGGCCATGAATGATCAAGCATCAAGCCCAGACTACAAAGGCGCACTAAGGAGAATTGTGTGTGTTTTCTAGGCTCACGCCGAGGGCATGTCGCATAAGCATCCCTCATACGGCGTCTAGCCCAAACACCTGTCTCTGGGAGATTTGTGTGTGTATGTTTGCTAGGCTCACGCCGAGGGCATGCCGCATGCACATCCCTCATACGGCGTCTAGCCCAAACACCCACCTCTGGCCCCCTTGTTGTAATGAACATATGTCATCTCGATAATCGTGCATGACCCCAGATCTTGCTTGGCAAAAGCACTCTGCCCGAGCCCTGCCTCGATAATCATGCGCCCCCAGATGCCGCTCTACGAGAACACCAGGCTTGACCCAGATGTCACTTCATGAGAGTGCCCGGCCCAGTCCCTGCCTCAATGAGCGCGCACTATCCAACGTTGCTCGATCGAGCCACCCTGCCTTGTCTCTACCCCAACATTCGTGCACGACCCAGTCATTGCTTGATGAGAGCCCCTACCCAGTCTCTGTCTCAATGATCGTATGCTATCGTATGCAGCTCAATCGAAGCACCCAGCCTGGTTCTCTATCTCGATAAGCGTGTCCTCAACACTGTTATCCGGACAATGGACATACTTCCCAAGTCTCAGCACAAGATCAAGTGCCAAGCCCCTGCCTCTATCAATGGGCCCCGAGCATGACCGTCAAGGTCTAGCAGCGCCATCTACTCAGTCACAACGGTGCCCCCGGCACCTGACTGCCAACCACTCTAGTCACATCGGGGCCTGTGACACCCGATCACTTAATACCTCAGCCACAACAGTGCCCCCGGCACCAGACCGCTAGCCACTCTGGTCACATCGGGACCCGCAGCACTCTATCACTCAACACTCCAGTCACAACGGTGCCCCCGGCACCCGATTGCCAACCACTATAGTCACAACGGTGCCCCCAACACCTGACTGCTAGCCACTACAGTCACAACAGTGCCCCTGGCAGCCGACTGCCAGCCACTCCATTCACTACGGTGCCCCCGGCACATGACTGCCAGCAACTACAGTCACAACGGTGCCCCCGGCACCCGATCACTCAACAACTCGGTCACAACGGTGCCCTCGGCACCTGATCGCCAGCCACTCCAGTCGCAACGGTGCCCCCGGCACTTGACTGCCAGCCACTTCTGTCACAACAGTGCCTACGGCACCCGAATGCCAGCCACTCCAGTCACAACTGTGCCCCCGGCACCCGACTATCAAGCACTCCAGCTACAACGGTGCCCCCGGCACCCAATTGTCAAGCACTCCAGTCACAACGGTGCCCCCGGCACTCGACTATCCAACCACTTCAGTCACAACAGTGCCCCTGGCACCCGATCGCTCAACAACTCAATCACAGCGGCGCCCCCGGTGCCCGACTCCCAGCTACAGAATGTGCATCGACCTTGATAAAGATGCACTGACTTAAAGCTGCAGAGGTTAACAGACTAGCATCGACTTCCAAAACAAGCATCGACCTTAGCTATAGTAGCTGCACAGACTTGACTTCAGGCAACTGTAAAAGGTGCACCGACCTGATAGTCTAAGTCTTAATACTCATGCGCTGACCTTCTAGACTAGATTGAAGATGTGCACAGACCCAAAACATGCATAGACCTAAATGTGCACAGACTTATACATATGCGTAGCCCTGAATTCCAAATGTGCACAGACCTGAATGTGTGCACAGACCAAGATGCAAAAATGTGCTTTGACCTTGGAATGCAAGATGCAAGATGTGCATCGACCTTAGTATGAAAGATGCAAAACGTGCATCGACCTTATAAACGGCTAAGGCAGATGTGCATCGACCTTATAGATGACTAAGGTAAATGTGCATCAACTTTCATATGCAACACTATGAACATGCACCGACCTACACATGCAATACTATAAACACGCACCGACTTGCATCTACCTTGATATGCAGCATGCATCAACCTTAGTGAGAAACATATACACACTAGCGTCGACCTTAGTGAGTACACGTACACACTACCAACGACCTTAGTATGTACAAGGTCTAACGTGCATCAACATGCATCGACCTTAGTGAGAAACACATGCACATGAAACTACAAAATACTAACAGTGTTGTCATAATGAAAAGTGGATTCAGAATATCACTATTGCCAATATCCAAAAGCTGAAGACAAAATATATTGTTGTCAATCATCAAAACTTAATAAGAAATTAATTCAGAGAGTCCAAGTCAAAGGAGACACAACATGAGACACATTATGCCGCACAATCTCCCCACAACAGGTGATGGTTTCTTCCCAAGCTTAGTAGATGAATGCCGAGATATGTCAAATAATGAACAACTAACAGTTGCTTTGCGATATGTGGACAAAAGCGGACATGTGGTAGAACGTTTTCTTGGCATAGATCTTCTAAATACTACAGCTCAAACACTCAAGGAAGACATTGAGTTATTGTTATCCAAACATGGATTAACTATATCAAGAATACGTGGTCAAGGGTGTGATGGAGCAAGTAATATGCGTGGTGAGTTGAATGGACTTAAAACACTTATTATGAGAGAGAATGAATGTGCTTATTATACCCATTGTTTTGCACATCAACTTCAATTAGCAATAGTTGCAGTTGCTAAATCACATGTAGAAATTACTCTGTTCTTCAATTTGGTTGCTATGTTATTCAATGTTGTTGGAGCTTCATGTAAGCGATACGATCAACTCCGAGAAAAACAAGCTACAGAAATTGTTAAAGCTCTTGAAATTGGTGAACTTGAAAGTGGGAGAGGTTTAAATCAAGAGAAAAGCTTAAAAAGAGCAGGGGATACGATCCTACTTATAGAGGCTTGATTTTGGTAGAAGAGTGTTAGGATTGAGGTTGGATAACCTTATCTTAGGCTTAGGAGAGCTCTAGTGTCGACTAAGGCCTTTTTGCCTTGGGTTCGGACTCTTCCGGAAGAGTCCTTCTCAGATTACACAATTTTTCTGCTCTGACGATTTATCGTAGGACCGCCATAGCACTATGACGCTCTAATCATAGACCGTCAAGTCCCTTCATCCACCACATTCTTTCTCCATTGCTCTGACGCTTGTAGCTTCAACCGTTAATTAACTCTGGTGGCCTTATAATAGATCGTTACATCCTTTTACTGCAGATTTTAACTAACCCCTTTTTTCTCTCTTTTTAGGTTAAACCTGCCATTCCATCTCACTCCATCTCCCTATCTCCATGACACATTCACACACACATTCACACATTCACACATTCACACTCACATTTATTCACATTCGCATAAAATAAAATAAACAAAAAAAGGGATTTCCATTCCAACTAAAAGTCTTGTACAAGTGTGTGTCAAAGAGAGAAGAGAGAAAACTAAAATCACTCAGCCGGTTGGTCTCCCGGGCCGTCGCTGTCCCCGCTGCCCTCATGCCTCTTTTTCGGTGGGCCCATGGCTATGCTACCCTCCTCCCATCCTTGCCTCCTCTCCACCTCCTCGTTCCTTCGCTGACCGGAAGAACTAGTAAGGAAGTCTACCACTGAACTGCTCCATGCATCCGTCTGCGCCCCGCTCTGGGATGCACTGCACTCAGGTCCCCGGCCTACCATCTACATGGCCCTCTCCATCGTCTGCAGCTCGATCTTTAGCTCGAAGATCTGACACCGCGCCTCCCTTGCCTCAGTCCGATAGCGCTCTAAGTCCACTAACCCGATATGGAGTCACCCCATCTCCACCCATGCTTGCTTTAGCTCCACTCGGAGACACCCCGCCTCTACTCAGGATCTCTCGAGAGCTGCCTGGGAACGCTCCACCTCTGCTCGAGCACACTCCGCCTCGGTCAAGGCTGTCATCAGCTCTCTCGCCTGCATTTTGCATTTAGCGTAGTCGGTTAAGGCATTTGCATAATCATAAAACATTTGGGTCAAGAGGGAACTTGGTTAGTCGCTTACCCGCTCTGCAATGGTGGCCTTGGCCTCCTCGGCCCAATCTACTGCCCGAGCAAAGTCTACATCTCGCTCGGCATCGCCTTCGACAGGCTGTGACGACGAGGACGGTGCATCCGGTCCCGCCCACTGAACTCCTTTGGCTCACTCCATTTAAGAGTCAATGTCAATCAAGCATGAGCAGATTAAATTAAATTCAGGGTTTAGTTAAAATTACCAGGAGATCCAACGCTTCCTTGTACTCATCCCTCTGCTGGATCGTCGCATGTAGGAGTCCCTAGAGCTCAGTAATTCTTCCCGGGTAGCACCATCCGTCAAGGGGATTGTCCATGAACTGCCTCCGACTGTGGAGGTCAAAGGGGGTAATTATCTTTGCTGGCGTAGTTATCCTTTTCACCCCTCATGGGCCTATACGTCTTCATGTAATCGGGGACTGCCCTTCTTTGGTAGGCTCTGTCATAACCGGGCCCGAGGGGGTGGCGACCCACAAAATCCCTCCGATGACGAAGGTATATACGAGAAAGAAGCTGAAGTCTGGGGGATCTTCGCCGCCAAAGGTAAGGATAGAAGCAATTGTAAGTCTTGAATCTCCCTTAGGGATGTTGATTCATCTTTGAACTGAACAAGATGATGCTCCCCGGATCCGCGGGGACTCTGGTGCCGCGGGACGAGCTTCTAGAGGAGGGGGAGATAGCACCGGAGAGCAGCAGCGTTCCTGTGGCCGAGGTAAGCGTAGGGGTATTTGGGCCCCACTTTTGTTCCTTCAAGATTCGGCGGCTCACCTAATGCAATCTGAGTGATCACCTTGTCTTGTACATCCAGGATACGACGGTGCCCCCTCATGTCCCTGCTGTTCGGGCCCGCTGGGCTATTTCCAAATGGAGGATGTCTTTCGGCCCACCAATGGCACGATGGCTGGCAACCCTCATGGGATCGGGCGTAAAACCCTTGATATCCCTTTTGCAGTCGGGGGCCCATCCGTGGCTCGTGGTCTCGCTTCTATCTCTTCCGAGGCTTGTGCCACTTGAAGAAGACCAGCTCCTGAGGAAGATGGTAGCGGATCTCACCCTACCTTTAAGGGAGACTCCGGAGGGGAAGGCGACAGCGGGCCTGAGCCCTGTCGGGGAAGTGGAGATGGGAGCGGGCCCATCTGTCATGGTGGTTGACCCGATCTCCAGGGTGATTCATCCTTCAGTAGAGGTGGGGTAGCTTCACATAGCCATGGTACCACCTTCTCCCTTGGTGGTGGTTGGCCGGGAGCTGTCTCCTGAGGTTGAAGGCTCCAGCAGCTTGGCTTCAGCCCTCCCTTCTTCGTCAGCCATGGTGGATGTAGGGCTATGGGCGGCCGTGGATAGCACAGTCAAATTCAACCCGCCGACCGTACCCTCAATTGGTCAAGCTGCTTCAGACGCACCGGTCCGATAGACATTACTGACGTTGAGGTCAATGGTCTTTCCTGATCCTTCCCTCACATACCGGGGAGTGCACACCGTGGTTGTGCAGTTAACCGGGGCCTTGCAGATGATGGGCTACCCCCTAGAGGAGTGGTCACGACGGGTCTTATTATTACTGAAATATGTGAACTACCGTGAGTTCCTCAAAACGTGGGCTGCTGCTGAAGCTGTCGCTATCAACACCCAAAGGGACGAATATTTGCAAGCCCTGGAGGCACGGAGGGGGACCCAGGCGCAGCACCAAAGGGCGCTCGACGAGTGCATACTCCCCTCCCTGTCCCGGATAGTCCATGGCAAGACATTAGCATGGACTTTGTGTTTGGATTGTCCCGTACCCTCCGAAAGCATGACTCCATCTTTGTGGTCCTAGACAGGTTCTCCAAGATGGCATTATTCATTCCATGTTCCAAGACTTCTGATGCCTCCAGAGTTGTCCGTCTGTTCTTTTCTCACTGCGTCCCTAGGTTCGGACTCCCACGCACTATAGTGTCAAACATGGATGTGTGATTCACTAGCTATTTTTGAAAAACCCTATGGCACATGATGGGCACCCAGCTAAAATTTTTCACTGCATACCACCCCCAAACTGATGGTCAAACTGAGGTAGTTAATAGGAGTTTGGGAGAACTTCTTAGGTGTCTAGTCCGTGATCGTGTCAGGGATTGGGACTTGGTCCTACCATTAGCGGAGTTTGCTTACAATGGCTCGGTCAACAGGTCTATAGGCATGAGCCCCTTTGAGATTGTTGCTGGCCTTAGACCTAGGAAGCCCATAGACCTGGTCCCATCTCCCATCCAATCCCGTGTTTCTGAGTCGGCTAAGTCCTTTGCTGAGTATATTAGGCAGTTGCATGAGCATGTACGTCGTCATATTGAGACTAGCAATGCACAGTATAAAAAGTTGGCTGATGCTCATAGGCACCATCGTGAGTTCCAGGAGGGAGAGTACCAGATGATCAGGGTCAAACCTGAACAATTTTCCTCTGGAACCGTGAAGAAGTTGCAAGCTCGCAGTGGCGGTCCTTTCCGAGTAGTGAAGCGAGTCAGGTCTAATGCATATGTTGTAGACTTGCCGGAGGACTATAGGATCAGCTCCACTTTCAAAGTCTCGGATCTAGTCGCTTATAGGGACCTGGCGGTGATACCTCGTAAGCCATTTGAGCCGTCTCCATCCCTTGTGAGTGACACCACCCCTGAGCGTCCACCTCCAGCCTTGTTACCTCAACAGCATGAGCAGATAGAGCACATACTGCATGAGCGGGTAACGACTACTCGAAGTGGGGTATACCAACGCTACTTGGTGCAGTGGAGGGGACGACCCGCGTCCAATGACACATGGATCACCTGGGTAGAGCTAGAGAGGACAGATCCTGATCTTTTAGAGCGATACTTGAGTGATAGGGACCCCTACTCGATGGGGTCGAGCTTCTCCCACCCAGGGAGAATTGGTGCGGACACCAGAGCCAGAGATCAGCTCGACTCAGTAGGCCACCGGTACCGAACACGCAGCATGGCTCAGGCGATGCCGACATCCTTGTAACTGGGGGACAGTCTGGAGTCTCCACATTGAGTTTTGATATTCATATGTATTTGGAGTGTACATGTATTTGTATTTGAATTAGTGTATTTGGTGTGTATTTATAATTTCAGGTTTAATTTAGGTCCAAGGATTCAATTAGGCTCCGACAGAAGAAGGGCGAGAGTGCTCTCGACTTCATCAAGAAATGGCGAGACCTCAGCATGAGGTGTGTCAACCCTCCAGTCCAGGAGGATGCCATCACCATCTATCGTCGAGGCTTGACGGCCTAGGTTAGTGAAAAGCTTCTCGACACCAATGTCAAGGGCTTCGACTAGCTCAATTCGGCAGTCGTTGAGATAGAGATGTTCTTCGCCGATAACCTGAGCTATGCTTCAGCAAAGGGTAAGTAGATGCGGGAACGCCAGTCCGGCAAGGAGGTGAACATCAAAAATTCACCCCCGCCGCTAAAGCCAGGAAGGGAGCCAGGACGAGTGATTCCGACAAAAGGCCAGCTAATAAGTCGGATGCTCCCTCCTTCTCAGAGCGTATGAAGATGCCCTTCTCCTTCAAGAAGGAGCATATGAAGATGCTCTTCGACCTCTGTATGGCCTAGAAGATCATCGAAGTACCTGAAGTTCGCAAGCCAGATGAAGCCCAGAAAATCAACGATCCCAACTACTGCCCATATCACCGCATGCTGGGCCACTCTCTCGAAGATTGCTATGTCTTCAAGACATAGGCACAGAAGTTGATCGAGATGGCCTTATTCAAATGAAGAGCGATCTCGTCGATCCTCCGTAGTCGCATACGTGGTCCAGACCAGCCAAAGTAGCGCGTGTGGTTCACCATCTGGCTAACGTGATCTACATGATGGCTACATTTTCTCTCTCTGATGATGAATCAGAGGAGCCCAATACTAATCGGAGAGAGCGTTTGATCTGGTACCCAGGGTGGCGGCCCTGGCATGATCGTAGACCCCTCTCTCTCCCCAGGGAGAGAACCTGATGACTCTTCGACGTCCTCATCGAGTGGGCTCAAATCTTGCCCCGCGACCTGCCGACAAACTACACTCAATGGGACTTCAGTCATCCCCAGTACTGTCCCTTTCATGCACGAATCTGCTAGGCGATCGAGTCCTGTGAGGTAGTCCAGTACCTCATCTAGGAATAGATCCAGTGGGAGCAGATTGACGCCGAAGGAAATTCCATGGCACTTGTTCGACTGCGGCAAGCTGTCGAAGAAACTCTGAGCACTGCCAGAAATATGCCAGAGCAGCCTGATCCTCCCCAGGAAAATGGACACGGGTTGCCTTTCCAGCACACGCCAGAATGGCTCGAGTTTCGGACCGATAATCGGGAAGCTCTCGAGCGACTGCGGAGACGCAGGGAGCAAGATGCCAGCTAAGAAACAGGGCCGAGTACCTTCTCGGCCAACGTCATTCATCCTCCTCCCCCCCCGGTCTCCCCTGATTTCTCGACACCACAGGCCGGTTAGTCAGCCACTGCCACTTCAGCCGCGCAATGGCGACCTTGGCAGGAATTAGAGTCTCTGCCCTTTTCCAGAGAAGACACTGCCAGAGATTACCCTATCGGGCATAATTATGGCCTGTCGGCCATTCAAGAAGACCCAGACACCTCAGATGAGCACAGCTTTTCCCGAGGTAGATAACTGGCCTTGCAATATGCCGGGATTCTTCTTTGCCACCCTCCTGGTTGCTGGTGCACGTTTCTTGTAGATGGAGGCATGAGAATCTATACGACGAGCATGGCAGGCCACTGTAGCAGCTTCAGCTGGGGTCACCTTGGCGACAACGATCGATTCCATCTCCTGGACATGCAGGAGCTCCACGAATGCGACCCCCAAAAAGTTGGGGAAGCCGATGACTGGCGGGAAGATGCCAAACTGGATCGGCACTGCCAAATAGCCATGGGTAGCATGGCTGGTGACAACAAGGGGTCCGAACGACACGGCCATCCTGGTTATCAAAAAGTAGCTTGCGGGATTAAAATCACACAGTTAGAATTTTAAGAAGAGGCCATTGGGCCCCTAATCCTGGCAAGGAGATGGAGGGAAGCTCAGCCCCACCGGGCGTGCCAGACTTGTGGACGCACTTTCGGGACTCTTCTTTATTTCATTTGTTTATTCGTTTGTTCATTCATTTATTCGGTTTATGAGTGCAAGGGCGTGCCAGTCACCGAGGTGACGATTTATTCAGGCTTAAAGAAGCCCGTGGTGCACTCATTCTGACTAATCAGATGATTGTGTGGTTCATGTTGAGACTGAGAACCCGCCGTACCATAAAGGTTACGACGTTAATTACATCCCCTCAGAGAGGAAAAAATCCTTGATTGATTGCCAGGAAAAGGGGCCTTATGGCCTGAAATTTATGATAATGAAAGCGAGAGCAAGATCTCAGATTGCATTTAAACAGACCCCACATTGGGGTGAAAATGTTCATAAATACGCATATGTCGGTCGCTTACAGACCATTTCTTATTCGGACCGAAGTCCGCATTAGCAGCGTCAAAGATGATGATAAAATCGTGCAAGTGTCTGCCGCGAGTACGGCAAGTTTAATGCAAGTGCGGGATTAGATCCCAGTATATATGTCGGTCACTAATGGACCATTCATTGTTCAGATGATAGTCCGCATTTGAAGCATCGAGGGCAAAGATAAAGCCATATGGATATCTACCGTAGGTATGGCAAATTTAATGTGGGTACGGGATCGGGTCCTGGTAGACGTGAGTCAAGCTGATGAATTATCGGCCCAAGATGTGCTCGGATCATGACCATGTAGGGGATTTCGAGGTCCATGTCTGGTTCCATGGGGAATCGTTGTTTTTCTCTCCATGCACTATCTGGGGGAGTGGATAGTTAAGTGTGGACCCCAAACTCGCCATCGTGCGTCCTCGCACGTGGATCGACCTGCGCGGTCAGGTCACGGGTGTAAGACCCGTACCTTAGTGGATCCTTAATGGATCTTGCGTGAATTCGATGAACGACTCGAGGCATCAACAAATAATAGTAAGAGAAATGACCCGACTCATTGGCAAAAAATGGGTGTCAACATCGTGCCCTCCACTTCTTCTCCTACTCTATTTTCCCCCTGCACACTGCCAGTTCACTGACTTAAGCATCAAAGGTTTTTCCCCAGGGGTTCCAACCCTGGGCTCCTCTGATTCGTTTCCTACCATGCAGATCCTCCATTGGTGGTGACGTCAACAACATCGATGACTCAGGACCAAGCGTGAGATCATCCCTCTTCATCGGGCACCGTCTGTGGGAAACGTATGAACAACCAACATGGTGCGGAGAAGTTCAAGCAGGAGAAATGTCGACAATAAGGGAAAGGCACCTGTGGCCGCGGAAGGGGAGCATACACCTGTGCATTACTCCACGGACCCCCTCCTCGACCAGCAAGCTGACGCCCTACCTCCGGTAGTCGTGGGAGGACAACCTACCCTTGAGGTCTCTGACGCCCTTAAAAACCCTCAACGCCAAACTGGACACCCTCGTCGATCTGATGAGGACCCAGGTGGCCAGGGAAGGAAGGTCACTAGTGTCTCGGGTGAGTCCCCTCCGCGTAGAAGTCTCTCAACAAATGGCTGGAGGCCACTTCACCCTCCAGGGCGGGTGACTCATTCGCCATGGGCAAGGCAAGCCCTCGCAAGCCCTGCCTCCAGAGCAAGAAGCCTCCTCCAGTCTGAGAGTGAAGAAACCTAGGCTGCCCCGGCACCCCTCAGAAACTGAAGCTCGTGCTGAAGAGTGGCAGGATGACTGCCGGAGACGAGCTCGTAGCCTTCCAACTACATGCTAGCCAAAGCTGTCTCTCCACCTGCGGGACTTCAAACAACATTTTTTCAGGCAAGAGGGCACCCTCCACACCCTGTAAAAAGGCTCTGCCCCAAAGGACGAGGAGAAATCCCCATTCCCTGACCATATCTTGAGGGCTAAAGTCTCTTTGAGAGTCACCCTCCCAGCCTTCAAGCCCTACGACGGCGAGGGCGACCCGACTGACCATTTCGACAGCTTCGACGCTTTGATGACACTGCACGGAGCAATTGACGCTGTCAAGTGCCGCACGTTCGTAACCACCCTGGTGCAGGGCACCCAAGCCTGGTTCCACGCACTCACCCCTGACAGCATCACCAACTTCCAGCAATTTGGGTGACTATTCAAGGAGAGCTTTGCTGCCAGTGGCCCTCCAAGGTCGATAGTGGGATTGTTGGCCCTCAAGCAGGCACAGGGGGAGAAACTGCGGGCTTACATCATCTGTTTCAAAATAAAAGCCCTGTGCATCCCCTGTCACGTCCCAACGTGGAATATCGGGATGTATAGTTAGAAACTAGCTAGAAATAACATTAATATGCTAAACTAAATAATTACATAGGTGCTATGGAAAGAAATACCGAGGGCATGCCGCATGGTCATCCCTCATACGACGTCTAGCCCAAACACTGACCTCCTAAAAGGTGGCCCCCTATTTTGATGAATGTAGGTCATCTCGATAATCGTGTACGATCCCAGATCTTACTTGGTGAAAGTACTCTACCCAGATCCTGTCTCGATATTCATGCAGGACCCTGATGCTGCTTGCTGAAAACACTCTGCCCGAGCCCTGTCTCAACAATCATGCGCCCCCAGATGTTGCTTGATGGGAACACCCTACTCGACCCTACCTCGACGTTCACGCATGACCTCTGATGCTGCTTCATAGAGGCACCCTGTCTTGTCCCTACCTTGATAATCACGCATGGCCCTCAGATGCTGCTCGATTGAGGCGTCCTGCCCAATCTCTGCATGACGCAATCGTTCCTTGATGAGATCACCCTGCCCAGTCTCTATCCTAATGGTCGTGCACCATCAGACATGGCTCAATTGAGATGCCTAGTATGGTTCCCCACCTCGATGATCATGTGCCACTTTTGGGTCACCTCGATAGGCATGCACTCAATGCTATTACCTGGACAATGGGCATACTTCACAAGTCCCGACGCAAGATGAAGCGCCAGGCCCCTACCTCTATCCATGGGCCCCGAGCACGACCATCATGGTCCAGCGGTGCCCATCTACTCAATCACAACGGTGCCTTTGGCACCTGATTGCCAGTCACTCTGGTCACATTAGGGCCCGCGACACCCGATCACTTAATATCTCAGTCACAATGGTGACCCCTCAACAACCTCAGTCACAACGGTGCCCCCGGCACCCGACTGCCAGCTATCCCACTCATATTGGGGCTCGCGACACCCTACCACTCAACAACCTCAGTCACAATGGTGCTCTCGGCACCCGACTTCCAGCCACATCTGGGCCCGTTGCGCTAGACTACTTATCTACTTCAGTCATAATGGTGCCGCCGACACCTGACTTCCAGCTACTTCAATCACGTCGGGAGCCGCGACGCCCAATCGCTTAACAACTCCAATCCCACTGGGGCCCACGGCACCCGACAATCCTGAGCTCAATGACTTTTGGTCACTCTAGTCATGGCGATGCTCACGCCGTCCAACCACTCCGGTCTTAACAGCGCCCAGCCACTCCAGTGACAAGTGGTGCCTATGTCATTCGGTCGCCTTGGCCTTGGTGATGCCCAACTACTCCAGTACAATGGTGCCTACGGCACCCCTACTGTCCCGACCTCGACACTGTCTCATAACGGGAAGACATTGTGACGCCCCTCGGGCGGCACCCTGCTGAGTCACAGGTCCTCAGACGGACACTATATACGGATACAGAACTACCTACATAATAACGCAATGACCCAAGGACCGTCACAAATGACAAAATTATCCCGCGGCTTGCAAGCACTTGTAATCGGACTCTCTGGCAATGACAGCAAAAGCTAGGGGCTCGCAGGTTAGCTTGATCTCCTCCAACGAGAAGAAGACCGCTGGTTCGCCGGAGTCGGTGGTGGCGGGAGCGTGGACGGAGAGAGGCAGGATGGGCGGAGTGAAGGAACTGAGAACCACCTGGGAGAACGAGGGGGCAGCAGCCGACGGGTTGGGGGATGGTCCTCCCAAGCCAGCGGCAGCCGCAGCTCCCTTCGCCGGCCAGGCAAATCCTCCGAACGGAGGCTGACGCCCATCACCGAGCTGCTGAGCGGTGGGAGGAGGCCGGTAGCCCTGCCCCGTCGGGGGAGCCGCAGGACCGAGCTCCACTGCGGGGGTTGTAGCAGCCACCACGGTGGCCTCCGCATGAAAGCCGGGGTCCGACGCGACCGGCGAGGCCGCGGGAACAGGGGCTTTAGTCGGCGCACGCGGCAAGCCGTCCGGCGAAGCCGTGGGGGCCGGAGCATGGCCTGTGGAAGGAGCTTCCGTGGGCAGCCTTCGAAGGAGCTCTGCAGCGTGAGCGGCTGGCGGACCATGCAGCTTGGGAGATGCGGCCAGGCCAGAGAGGCCGGATGTGGAAACAGGGGAGGGTTTCGGTTGGGAGAGGGGAGGAGGAAACAGAGTATCGGGAGCGTAACCTGTCCCGTCAAAAGAAACAGAAGTCAGTGGCGCAGTGAGAGTTGACCCGATGGTTACGTGGCCACCAAGTATGGGTTGTGGTGATGGTAGGTGGGAGATGAGCGGTAGGGATGGAACCGAAGGAGGTAGCGTGCTATGCTGGGAAAATACGTGTCGAGGCTGAGCCGCAATGACGTCGACCGTCGAGGACGCCGGACCAGGTTCGACGTCCAGGGAGAGGGAAGGGCAGGAGGGGCACGACGGCGGGACGCCGGCCGGAGTCGTGGCAGGAGAGGCGGGAGACGCGTCTGGAGCGGCAGAATGCGGAGCCGGCTGCGGGCAGGCTCCGTCGCCGGCAGCAGTGCGAACAGAGCTTCCCGCGGCCGCAGCGGCAGCAACCCCGCGAGCCTCAGCGATCTGAGTAACCAAAGGTGGCGAGGGCTGCGGATTCGAAGGAGTGGAGGCGGTGCAGGAAGGCAGTGCCGGGAGAGAAGCTGTGGAAGTGGAGGCGCCACTCACCGGCGCAAGGGCACGTGGGGGTTCCAGGGCTGCGAACGAACCGCCCATCACGGAGTCGGAGGGGCCACGGCCGAGAGCTGCAGGAGCAGGGTCAGCGGCGCAGGCCAACGGGGCGAGGGCAGGAGGAGCGGGGGAGGGGGGAGGCACCTGGCCTCCCCCCCCACCGCCGGCCATCGCCGGAGAGCAACAGTCACAGCCAAGGTCAAGCCGCAGGGATGGGCGGTCGAGCGCGGGGGTGGAGGGGGGAAATCGGGAGGAGAGAGAAAGTCATGGGAATTCCCTGAGGTATATAAGCTCCGAAGACAAAAAGGAGCAGGAGCTAATGCAAGAAATAAGAAAAAAAAAGAAGAAGAGACTACTGTAGCGGGCATCAAAAGATATCCTCCAGCTCTAAGAGACACAGGGAGGGGTATCAGGCCAACTCTTGCAAGCGGGACTCTGTGGCCTCCAGCTGCGACAGTTTCTCATCAAGAGAAGCGAGTTGCCCCTCAGCCAAGTCAGCCTCTTCCATCTGCTAAACCTCCAGGCGCTCAGTCTCCTGCAGTTCTACTTTGGCCATGGCAAGCTCAGTACACAGCTCTGTTATATGTCCTGCAAGAAAGGATCGACGCTCTGAAGAAGTGCTGGCCGCATCTCTTAATTTCCCCATTGTCCCGCTCAGTGAGGCAGCAGTGGCTCGACAGTCAGCTCTCTCTAGCTTCACGGCCATCAGCTGATCAGATACTTCACGGACGAGATACTCACGCCTGTTGGCGTGCTTTAACAACATTATGAACCGCGGGGTCCAGTCTTCCATTGGGTAGCCAAAGGCCAATAATGAGCGAGAGAGGTGTTCTACCAGGCTCCTCAACTACGCATAAGTCAAGTTCAGGGTAGCTGACATGGCCTGCTGAAGGTTACTCAAAGATTGCCACACTATGTCACTGGAAAATTGCAAACCCAGTGACGAAGTCTCAGGGAGCTGGAAGTCCACCCTGCTATCTACCGCAGCCCAAATATCATCGCTCACCCCAGAGGACGTCGACGGCATGATCTGAAGGGCACTGGTGCTGGAGTCAATAGCAGCAGCTGATATAACCGGGAGAGTCTCCACTACGGCAACCTCCTTGCCTGTCTCCCGAGGCGAAGCCACGCCAGCCACTTCAGCAGCCGAGGATACTTGCTCCTCGCGTTCAGTCCCGTTGGCCCCCATAGGGGAAGATTCAGCAATGATGGCCAAGGCCCTAGAAGCATCAGCCTCTTCCTCAACGATCTCTCCCACCTCTATCTCAGGGAGACTACTCTGCACAGGCAGCAATACTTTGTCGGTGGTAGACGGTTAGGATTCTACAGCTTCTGTCGATTCGCCAGCCTCTACAACTACCCCGGATCCCTCTAAGGCCGCTACTGCCGTATAATTCTTCGGGAACCGCAAGGCAATGGGCCGCAAAACTAGCAAGAGGGTCAGTTTACCCGTGCCCAAATTGGGAAGGGGTATCTGCACCATTATGGTTGGCGGCACCACCTCAGCCTGCATCACATATATGTATGTCAGCCAGCTGACATAAAAATGAAGGGAAGAGCCGCAAGCGGATAGGGGCATGCTTCCTACCTCAATCGGCACTACATTCAGGCCTCCAAAAGCGGCCTCTGTCGATTCCAGCCCTCCTCCTTGTGAACGGTGTCACTCACTCATCGGAGAATCAATGAAAAGGGACCAGCCCTCACATCCTCCACTCGGCATCGCCGAGTCACCCCGGGTTTTGGGTTGAGTGCCGGGTGAGTTGGCCATCGATATCGGCCCGTTCGAGTTGCGAGTTGTGCTTGCTTGCCTAGGTCCAAGGTCGTGTCACATCACTCGGTGCAGTCACTGCTGCACCCAGATCTGAAAGGATCTGATCACACCCTTCAGAGTAAAAAAACTACGTCCAGTCAATGATGTTCTCCAACAAATAGAACCTCGATCGGACGTCGGATCTTGGCGTACCATCCTTCGCAAGATCACTGCGCTGGGTGACCTACGCGGATAGAATCGGGTCGGCTCACCCTCGGCGTACCCGATCGGCCCCGACGCGCCTCCCTCAGCTCTGATGAGTGCTGCCCGTCAACCCACATCCCAGCAACCCCAAAATTAGCCATTATAGCCCGATACCTCCCTGCGTGGAGTGGGTCTTCAGTTCTGACATTGTAACAGTTAAGTCATTTGTATATTGGGGTGGTTCGGAAATCGACCGAGAATTCTTCCCCACGCCTAGGCGTGGAGGTACGCGTTTCATTCCTCTCTCACATTTGCTGATTTAGTATGCTTTCTATCATGCTGTGTTTGTGAGAATAGGGCCGTTATCTAGTTTCAAATCACTGCGATTGTGAGTTGTGAGCGCCCGTTCCATAGCTCCAATCGAGCACTGAGCTCGAATCGGTACCCTAGGCGACGCTGGTTTGTTAATCGCCGCGATCCCCACATTTTCCTCGCAAGGGACGATCGTCGGGCTAGAGTGAGCTGCTGTTGAGAGACGTCCCCTCCCGGAGAATGCCACCGTGGTCAGCCGCCCGGCTTGCCTTAGTGTGCTAGTGTTGGTCGCACTTCGAGTCGGTCGTACGTCTTAGCCCGAGTCGGTCATCCGTCCCGCATCAAAATATCCTGATCGGAGGTCAATTTTGGAAAACATAGTGGCGGATTGCAGCTGATCAAATAAATTATCGATTCTTGGTAGTGGATATTTATTTTTGATTGTAGCCTGATTCAACTGTCTGTAATCGATACAAAGTCGCAAACTACCATCTTTCTTCTTTACAAACAAGACTGGAGCACTCTAAGGGGAAGAGCTGGGCCTGATATAGCCTTTTTCAAGCAACTCAAGTAATTGTGCTCTCAATTCTACCAATTCAGCTGGAGCCATGTGGTACGGTGCCTTGGCAAGAGGTGTTGTACCTGGAATCAATTCAATCACCATTTCTATCTGTCGCTCTGGAGGTAAGCCTGGTAACTCATCAGGGAAGACGTCGGGAAACTCAGAAACTACTAGTATACCACTGACATCCTGCTGTGGTGTCTCAAGAGTAACCACTGAAGCTAAGAATCCCTGACACCCTGCATTAAGCAATCTACAGGCTCGAATAGCAGAAATAAAGCAGTACAGTCAACAGAAAAGAAAGACGTACACTGAGGTCGGGGGAAGCCCGACGCAGGTACCGCTGGCAGCTACAGACACGCCAAACCAGGAACTGCGAAAGCAGAAGACGCCACCCACCTAAAAAATAGGGGTGAGCCTCGTGTCAGTGGCTCAGTAGGGGTCACGCGGATCCCCACTGAAAAATAACGTAGTAACACGGAACAACAACTAAAACAACAGTAGTAGCACAGCAGGAAAACTACCACTAGAAAGCTGTAAAGAAGAGGAAGCAGGAGCAGGGGACATGTAAGGGAAGAGGGAAGAAGCTATACCTACAAAACATGGCTACCGAGAGGACCTCGGCCCCTAAGCTACTCCAAGCAACGACAGAAGGCTAACCCTGAACTCGAAAGGTCAGGAGTTATCGATCTGTCGACAAGCACGAGGCCTAAGACAAAGGCCTACAAGACAAGACACACAAGCCTAGAAAAAGGCCTAGACAGACGCAGACACAGACCCTATAGCTCACACGACTAGATCGCCATGCACGCTCCCCTAAACACAACCGCATACACGACTAGAGCATTGTGTACGCCATACCAAGCTGGTCCCGGACAAGGCCAAGCACAGACCAACTCTGCAGGGGAAGCTGATCTTGGACGGAACCAAGAACAAGCTGACTCGAAAGGGGACACATACTCCGAGAATCATGAGAGTCACATGTCACGTGATGGAAGCACCTCCTCACTAGAATAATAGCTAGCTGCGTCCACTTACGTCTTACACTGTGCCTCAAGTACCTCTCTACGGATGCCCGGAATGACGGAGATCGAGGTACATGCTGAACCAGAATAGGAACTACAGTAACGAGTGACTAGTCAGGGTCATGCCCATCGGCGCAAGTCCTAACGCCCCTGACCACATGTGCACACATTGGCTCTCACCTAAGCTAGGCCTCTAGCTAATATTCCACTCCGTAGGACGCTACAGTTAGACCAGGGCCCACGAAACTAGCTTAAAAATCATATCTCAAGAACTACCATGCCACCACTCCTAGGTGGGCCAACACGCCGTAATGTGCCGTCAGGCTACGACTAGTGGAGGCTCACTAGACACAGACACCAAAATATGAGTGTTGGAGTACAGACATGTAAGAAAGCACTGTCACACGTACTATGAAGCACCAAGGCAGTACACCAACTGCCAGCGGACTCAGGACAAGGCAACTAGACCTATTAGCACAACGATCCTTGAGTCTCATGACTCAGAGGCAAGATCATCGCGGAACGGTAGACAAGTTGTCAATCGGTCTAATCCTAAGCCAGAGGAAACGACACAATCATAGGAAATGACTCACAGAGACCTGAGGGAACACCAAGAACCCTCAACACACCTAGACACGTAAATTGAGGTAAGGCAATACCTCCAGGCATCCCCTCATTTCTCACCTCTCTTTCTCTCTCTCATTCTCTCTCCTCTCTGGGTCTCTCGACGCGGGGTGCACACCGTTGCGGAGCTGGCCGAGGCAAGGACGCGATGGAGTGATCGGGACGCGGGATAGAGCGACGGTTTGAGTGTGGCGTGGCGCGATCCCTCGGTGGATTCTAAGAAGACGTCATTCATGTTTCGGGTGGTTTTCGACGTGGATTAGTTGCTTCGGCGCACGATTTCTTCGGTGGAGGTAGGGAGACGGATCACCTACCGTTCCTACATGTTTTCCCTGCAGTTTTACGTCATTCGGTGCTAGAACGAGCGAGTTTGGGCTCGTTCTAGTTTTTCAGTGTTCATAGGCTTCATCAAAAAATGGCAACGGTTTAGCGATCAGTTAGTGTCAATGGACTCCCTGGAACGTCAGCGTTCCATAGTCACTGATTTCATGTCGATTGATGGTCATTTGGGACCGTTAGGAGCCCAGGAAGTCCGGTTACTCCATGTGGGCCAATTCTGTAGAATTGTCCATTTCTCACTGTTTCTCAGCCAATCTGACTCCCGTTGGAGTCTATGTGTTGTGTATGACCATCACCGTTGTATCCCCTTCGTTTCGGAACGAAACGGGGCGTGGAAAGGCCACGATCGGGCTGATCCCATGTTTTGCTCGCCATAACGCCTTCGCGGTTCAATGGCAACCACTCAAGGTGCATGGGCGGCTAGTTTCAGACCATTTATCATGTCTCGGTCTCAGGTTGAGTAGTCAATTGATAAACCGCTCTAGGGCTTGAGCGGCCAGGAGTGGTCTGCCTATCCCTCTGTGAGCGGCTGGTCCTTAGCCATTCAGCTTTCCCATTGGGTCAAGTGGCCAGGTTCTGCCCGCTTATCCTAGTTGACCTTTGGTCAACAGCTTTGTGCCGGTTCAGACAGGCGATTTGGTCAAAACCATTCTGACCGACACTGTAGTAGGTCCGTTGGCTTGAGGGGCTAGTCCTTAACTGCCCTAGCCTTTAGGCAGCCCAGCCCTAACTGTCCATCCGTTTTAGTGTCTTGGGGTCAATTCTTTTAAGTGGTTGGCCCCCAACCGTTCATCCCCCTTGAATGGTCTGTTCTAGACCGCTCATCCCCCTTTGAACGGCTTCCATCTAGACCGTTCATTTCACTGACCGACTTTCTTCTGACCGCCCAGTGAATCTTGTCCGTTGTCTCGTTCGTTGGCCATGATGGCTTGTCTCGTGTCTGTCTGTCTTAGGTACGTGTCCCAGGGTGGTGTCTGAGTGTCATTTCTCGACGTTCTGGTTTCCCTATATCTTGGCTTGACCTTATGGTTTGCCCATTGTCCCATGGATGTCTCTCGATGTCCGATGAGGGCTATGACCATGATATAAGGTGGCCAGGAGTGTTCTTGCCATGGGCAGTCTTCGCGGCGGTGATCGCCGCGGCGAGGAGATCGTCTTTGGATGTGTCGTATTCCCCGATGGACAGGTACTGCTTGGCTTCGTCGGGGGTGAGGACGTCGAGTGTTGCCATTCAGTCCTCCTTCCACACAGTCGAATGACCCGCGCCCTGGGGGGTGTCGTCGGGGTCGTAGAAGTACACGGCGAGCGACCGGCGGATCCGCCCGTCAGCGACGGGTTGGGGGTGCCCGTGGAACGACCGGTCGGAGCACTCGAACACCACGAGCCGACCGAACTCCGGCGCTACCACCACGGGCTTGTCACCGAGCTCCAAACAGCCGCCCCATTCCTCCCGCCACCCTTGATTCAGGTACAGGAGGACGTTGAGCTTCCGTCGCCACCCGGTCAGGGGGTGCCGGTCGAAGTCGACGTGAACATCCAACTTCGCTCCGGGCCCGGACTGGTGCATCCCACCACCGACCACGTCCCCGACCAGGTGCTGGACGCCGATGAGGTCAGCGAACTGCTTGCACGACAGCGGGGAGAGCATGTCGAGCAGGATCTCGGTCGACGCCGGCCCCCAACACTGAGGGCCCCCTTGCTGCTTGCGTGACTCATGGGCCCCGTGGAATGTCTGCCACCGAGGATCATCGAGCCCGGGGAACTCCCCTGCTGCACGGTGCATCAACTCCGGGGGGTACGGGTTGTCGAACATCCACGCCGGGAACCCGCAGTCCAGTCTCATGTCCCGTCAACGTGGGGCCGGAGGTTCCACAGCTTCCCGCGGTAGTCCCAGAACCCGCCCGGCAGGTCAACGACCTTCACGCCGCACTCGGCGATCACGGGGGGTAGGGGGATCTGGTCGAGGAGGCACTCGGGGAACCGGTCCTGTTCCTCTTGCCAGCGCTTCCCCATCGCACGGGTTCGTTCGTTGTCTCGGATCGCGAAGAACGTGGTCTGCCAGAGGTTCACGTCCTCGTACCCGTCTACGAGGTAGTGCTTCGCCTGCTCGACCATCGGCCGGCCGGCATACTTGTCCGGGTTCTCGACCAGGCACGCCTCGGCTTCAGCGAGGATCGACGACCTACCCCAGTGCCGGTAGATCGCCATGTCCGCGTCACCGAGGCAGTGGAGGAGCCACCCGGCGAACCCGGGGAGCGGTTCGACCCGGCCGTCGATCCAGATCACCACGTCTGCTTCGACGTGTTCGAACGGCTGATACTTCGCTGCCTTCGCCGCGTACCTCGGATCACCCGGGATCGGCTTGTGGATCGCACGCCACGGGGCCGGCGGTACCCGATCAGAGTCGGTGACGATGCACCAGTCCGACACCTCGGGTTGCTCAGCGGGAGTGACGTACTCGTCGTACCCGCCGTAGATCGCGGAGACAACCGCGACCTTCCCGTAGTCCTTCGGTTCGTTCGCTTCGGCGAACGCCTTCCACAAATACATAAAAGATGGGGAACAACATACGGCCTTTGCTGACTAAGCTCCCTTCTGGCCGAATGAATGTAACTTGGCAAATGCCTTTTTGTACCTTGGAGAGCCCACTTTGGCCACCTCTAAGAAGATCAAGGATGAAGGTAAGCAAAAGTTGGCCCCAGAAAAGGAGGAAGAACATTTCGTAGTTAATGAAGAAAAGACGAAGTTACACAGAATGGCTCTTCAAGCTAATGCAAAACCAAGCTGGCCTAAAAGGTAGGAGTTTAATTTTGAAACCAATCTCATCAGTGGAGCAATCTACAAGAGTATTTCATTGTCACCTGCATGTATGCAACTCTTCTTCGTTAGGGAGGATAATAAGGTGGAGCCATTGAAGACCTTTGTGGTCACCTATCGAAGAAAAAAAGGAAAAAATAAGAGGGAGGACAAACCTGTTGTCTTGCATAAAGGAGATTTATTTCCTCGAGGTCCACTGGAAGACGACTTTGGTTGGAAGACTCTAGTGAATAATACTCCCATGATTGTCCAAGGATTGGATGACATGCCAAAGTACATACAAGAGATGTGCATAAAGCAGAAAATGCCGCAGGTGCAAGACCCTGCCCAATGGGAATCCTTCCATCAGCTCTGGTACCCTTCATAGGTCTGGGGGCAACTTCCCTTCTCCAACAAAGACACAAGGACTCAGGTACGACTGAGAGGCAGACTTCCAAGTTTATTGTGTAGTAAATACCATTGGACTAACCCCCACTTCAAATGTTCGACGACAAGAGGCCTACATTGAAGAAAGCCCTCCCCAGTTAGTCACCCAACAAAGAGAAGACCATACCCAAAATCGAAAGAGGGTTATGGAGCAAGATAAAGGAATGTCCCACGTCTCCTTGCAACAACATAAATTGAAGAAGACAAGCAAGAGAGGACGATCCCACCGGAAGGAGGACATGAAACCACTTGCAATGATATTATCCTTCGGGGATGAAGATGCAGAAGCATTCAAAACATAGATGGTAGTGTCGGTTTCAGAGTCGAATTCGGTTGGGTCTAAAACTGAAACAGTTTCGGTTCGAAACCAATTAAATTATTATTTTTTATCAAAGTGTAGGGTTTTGGTTTCGGCCCGGTTTTAGCCGAGTAGTGTCGAATCGTTTCGGTTCGAAACTGAAACGTTTCGGCCATAACGTTTCGGTTTCGGCCGAAACTGCCATTCATGATCCGAAAAGTTTGAATATGAGAAAGCAATGGAGGAGTTATGGGTCGAATGTGAACTTGCCCTGAACTCCATCAAATCCATGAACGCTGCAGGGGCATTGGTGAGCCCAAACGGCATCACCAAGAACTCGTAATGCCCATACCTCGAACGGAACGCAGTCTTCTCCACATCAGACTCTCGAATCCGCAGCTGATAGTAGCCCGATCTTGAGGTAGCCCCTTTTGTTTCAAATAAACACGGCGGTTTGATGCTATTGTGTGTGATTTTCACCCTCCCTCCCCATTTCTTTCTCTCTCTTTTTTGGCATTGTGAAATGGTCGGCTCTGGCCGGCAATGGAGATCCGAGATGCCCTGAATTGCATGGTGCAGGTCGAGGAGGAACGTGTTGCTCAGGTGGCAGAGCGTGATGCCCGGATAGCAGAGCTACAGGAGGAGCAGTGACGTCACGAGGAGTTGCCCCGAGACGTTCTGGAACTAAGGGTTTTCTCTCCAAATGGCGAGCAGAGGCAGAGCGTGAGGGAGCGGAAAGAGAGAGGTAGGGAGAGAGGAGAGGAGGGCAGAGTGGCATCGAGGTTGGGACGAGAGAAGGGCACTGGTGGCCCACGTGATGGAGCTTCGGTTGATCCTCGGGGTCGCAAAGCAAAGGATGAAGGATGGCGAGGAGCGATACCAGAGGGTACGAGAGTGCTCGATGTGCCTCCGTCAGTTTGGCTCCTTCTCCCTTGGTAGCCTCTTTGTTTCCTCGGCATAGGAACGTCGTGCTACTAAGGCTGATCGAGCGCTGCGGGGTGGGGCTAGCATCACCTTGCAGACCTCCATGAGGCCTCCCAGAGACATCCGCCTTAAGAGGGAGGAGAGATGACTAGGAGGGTGGTGGTGAGAGTTAGTGAGTTGCTTGTGCAACCACCCCCTCGCTTATGATGTACATGGTCGTTTATATAGATACATGAAAGGATTGACTTATTTCCATGTTACTTCTCTGCCCTTTGCACGTTCCTTCTCTTCTACGCCTCCTCTCTTCCATGTTGTTCCCACGTGACGTGTTTGGCAGAGCCACACCCCAAAATAATGGATCGTGTCTCAGATTTATTGCGCGTTCCTTTTGGGAGAGTTTATCGCCAAATTTAATGATGCCGTCCTCTAGTCGTCTTTCCCATGTAGATGACTCCACCGCCAAATTTAATGATGCCGTCCTCTGGTCATCTTTCACATGTAGATGAGTTTACAACCAAACTTCATGACGTCGTCCTCTAGTCGTCTTTCCCATGTAGATGTCCTCAACTCTTAATGACAACATGACGACGAGCACAGGGAACCTTAGACCGCGTAGGGTGTGAATCAGCCAACTACGCCACCAACCTCATTTACTCCAAGTGAACAGTGAAGTAACATATGAAAGTGAAAGATGGGTGCCTCGTTGTGGATGCACTTTTTATCGATTAATTATGGTTATTCATTTGTTGGTTTATTAAGTGCGTGGACATGTCAGTCACGAAGTGACAATTTATTCGGGCTTCATAGAAGCCCTTGGTGCACTCGATCTGACTCGGTCAGACGATTGTATGGTTCGTGTCAGGACCAAAACCCACCGCGCCATGAAGGTCACGGTGTTAATTACATCCCCGGAGTGGCTAGGGGATGTCCCCATCAAGTAGGTCTTCTGCCGGAGCGCTCGCGCTAGGGCCTGGGTCTTGCTTCCTCGCCTTCTTCTCGGGTTGTGTCTCTTCTGGATGTTGCTCACACGTGGAGATGAGATAGCAGCTCTGGGATTCTCTTTGGTCCCCCCGGACCTCTCCCACACCCTGAGGAGTAGGGAACTTAAGCTTTTGGTGGTAGGAGGGGGGGACTCCTTTGAGCGTACCAAGGATCCCTCGGCCGATGATAGCATTGTATCCTATCATTGCTTTAACTACAATAAGGTCGGCGAGGAAGGTTACCTCTCTCAGCGCGGTCCCGAATGTGATCAGAAGCGAGATGCATCCTTTCGGGTGGACGGTCACGCCCGAGAATCCATATAGTGGCGTATGCAACGGTTTGAGTCGAGACATATCCACACCCATGAGGACAAGGCAGTCGTAGGTAATAATGTCGGGTCCGCTTCCATTATCAACTAGGATGCATCGTATAGTACATTGGTTTATGGTGGCTGAGACCACCAATGTGTCGAAATGGGGCATGGTTACACCCTCCAAGTCATCCTCGGAGAAGATAATGTGGTCTCCTGGACGGTCTGGGGTGGGGGTTCCACGTCGGGTGTCGTCGTCGTGGTTGGTGGCGCTGACTGCTGTCGCATACCATCTCCTCTTACTCGCGCTATCCCCCCTGCCGTCGGCCCCCTAGAGATCATCATAATCTCCTTGCCGTTGGGCTGATTGTCAATAGCTGGGGGTGTCTTCTGCCGCCGCTCTGCAGCCTTGGTGAGGAACTTGTCGAGAAGTCCTTTCCGAATAGGGTCCTCGATGGCGTCCCTCAGGTTGATGCACTCGATGGTGTCATGGCCGTGGTCACGATGGTAGTGGTAGTATTTCTTCTTGTTCCTCATGCTTGGGTCCGACTTCATTCGAGGAGGCCATTTAAGGAATGGTTCCTCACGGATTTCCATCAAGATCTAATCTGGAGGAGCTGTCAGAGGCGTGTAGTAGCGGTAAGTGGCTCTTTCCCTTTCAGAGTGGTCGCGGCGGTCCCCGTCGCGCCGCTCGCACTTACTCTGACACTCTCGGTGAGTATCTACAGATCTTTTATGGTCGTACCTTTCGGTCCCGGCCGCATGACCTAGGGCCGCTGTGTTCTCCTCGCAGTGGGCGTGCTTCTGTGCCAGGGTGAGGAGATCAGGAAGGGTCGCCGGGGCCTCGACCCTAAGGGCGCGCCGGAGGATGTGGTCGCGCGTCCCTTGGGTGAGGGCTGCGGTGGCGATGCTGATGTCTAGGCCTGTAGGTAGCTTCCAGACGAGTGCTCGCCGCTCCCGGTGGACACTTGGTGAGTGCGCGCCAGGTGGTAAGGTCGCCGGTAGGAAACTTGCAGATAGTGGGTGGGGGTTCCTTACGACCCACCTGAAAAGCAGGGGTGAGTCTCGTGTCACTGGCTCAGTAGGGGTCACGCGGATCCCCACTGAAAAACATGCAGTAACACGCTAAAACAACATGCAAGCAATAGCAGTAGTAAAGCAGGAAAGCTAACTACAAAGCTATAAATCTACTCTAGAAAGCAGTAGAGGAACAGAAGGGTAGCAGGAGTAGGGAGCAAGTAAGGAAGAGGGGGAAAGAAGCCATACCAGACAACGGCTACCGAACTAACCTCGGCACCCCAAACTACTCCAAGCAACAGCAGGAGGGTGACTCTAATCTGACAAAGTTAGGAGTTGCCGAACTATCGACACAACGCCAGGCCTAAGACGAAGACCAGCGAAGACAAGAAGAAAGCCTAGGAAGAACCTAGACAGACGATAGACAGTGCGACAACATGACTAGAACGTCGTGCACACTGCCCCACGCACGACTAGAACGTCATGCACACGGCAGAACACTGACCTCGAGTACAGCCACAGAAAGAGCCAACTCAGAAAGGTCACGACGCACAAGAAATGTCGAGAGTCACGTGTCACGTGATGAGAGCACCTCCAGAAGAACAGCTAGCTGCGTCCACTGATGACTTATGCTGCGCCACACGTACCGAGCCTACAACACCACTCTGAGGGCGGAGTCTCAGGTACGCGCTGTCCGAACTAGAACAGCTACCAAGTTACAAGTACTAGATAGGAGAATACCCATCGGCGTTAGTCCAAGCCCCTGACCACGTGTGCATACACTGGCTCTTGCCTAAGCCAGGTCTCTAGCTAGTATTCTCCCCCCGTAGGATGCTATGGTACCAGCTGGGAGCCCATGGAACTAGCTTAAGAACCGTTTAACGGGACCACCCTCCACCACTCCTGAGGTGGATCGACAACTGAAAGTCGAGGGTGAAGAAAAGGGAGGCTCACGAAACACAAAGGACTCAAAACACAAGTGCGAAGTACAGACAGATATCCATGCACTGTCACCCGTACTTCAAAGCACCAATGGCAGCAGCAGCAGCTGTCGACAAACTCAGGACTAGGCAACTAGACCTACAGGCGCAACGATCCCTGAGTCGAACGACTCGAAGGCAAGATCATCACAAGCAGCGGGACAAGCCGCCAATCGGTCTAATCCTAAGCCAGAAGAAAATGACACACTCCGCGAGAAACGACAGACGAAGACCTGAGGGAGCACCGAACACCCTCAGCACGCCTGGATGCACGGACCGAGGTAGGATAATACCTCGAAGCATCCAGAACCAATGTCTCGGACTAGACAGAACCGCCGAGATGTGCAAGGTCACATGTCAACCATCGGGTCACCCTGGGTTGACCGGAACCTGACACAACACTCACAACCACAGCAGCACAAGCAAGCACTCCTGGCTGTCGTATCGTGGTCAAAACCCTCATAGGATGTCGACAAACATCCACGGGTCACGGGTAAACCACACAATCACACCAGGGCAAGCAGAAATAGGAGCGGTTAGCGGCACACTCTGGGCAAGGCAAACCATCATTCAACCGCTAGGCGGACCCGGCAATCGAGGAACAGTCGCTACGTGACCAGAGATGAGGACGCTGGTAGTTCTAGATCAAGTCGTTAGGGAACCGTCGTCGTCAGGGAAGAGACCACACCGAGTCACCTAGACTGACCGATCCAAAGACCCACCGGCACACCAACACACCACCCTAGAACACAACCTGAGACAGACCAACACAGGAACACGGCACCGAACAGCTCAGGCCATCACGGCCAACAAGACTGTAACGCACCACCCTAGGCGCATTATACGAGCCTAACGCACCAGGGTAGGTGCGCCATGGCCAACAGGCCAAAGATCATGTAACGCATTGACGCAGGCGTGTTGCACCACCTAACGCACCAGCACATGGGCG
This sequence comes from Amorphophallus titanum, assembly GCA_024336825.1. Classification (NCBI taxonomy): domain Eukaryota; kingdom Viridiplantae; phylum Streptophyta; class Magnoliopsida; order Alismatales; family Araceae; genus Amorphophallus; species Amorphophallus titanum. The sequence continues at coordinate 122,871 of JANBPO010004388.1, read as the reverse complement.
TCAGGGCCAACGGGTCCAAAGCCACAAACCTCAAACCACGTAACGCACTAGGCCAGGCGCATTACGTAGCCTAACACACTAAGGCAGGCGCGTTAGGGGCCACGAACACAAAACCTCGACACAGACCAAACTGCAGGTAACGGACCAGCTGCATCCGTTATAGAACCCTAACGGACTAGCTGAGTCCGTTACAGAAGCCTAACAAACTGGCTGAGTCCGTTACAGCCTCCTAGCGCACAGGGCCAGGTCCTCCACACCAACCCCCGTGGCCAGACTAAACATCGGTCAGGCAACGTAACGGACTACACAGACGCGTTACCTGATCGTAACGCATAGGGACAGGTCCGTTACAGCGAACCGATTGACCCGATCTTCGAGGAGGGCATGGTCTACGAGAGACTGACAACGATAGTCCTCGTAAACCGCCCCACGTAACGCACCAGGACCGATGCATTATGGCCCATGTAACGGACCAGTCTGGTCTGTTACACTCCACTTGCCCCGTAATGTGACACAACCTAGGGATGAGGTGGGACTAACCAAATGATCCTTGGACCTAGAAGGGCAAGCACGACTACAAGGCCAAGAGGCCTATGCAAGTGGGCAATCGTCGGCGCGCACACTCGATCTGGGGGTGACTCAGGGATGCCGAATTGAGGGTGTGGGACAAGACCCTTGCTGGTAGAGGGCCAGCAAGACTCAAGGCTAACCTCCCCTTAGGTATGGATGCCCAATTCAATGAATCGGCAATGGCCGACGGGTGCGGATTCACTCTCTCACATCCACGGTAGTCACACAATGGCGATGGAGCCTTGGGACCGAGCGCTCTCTCCCTTAACCGATGACACAATTGAGGAATGTGAAATGAACAAGCACAAATGGGAGCAAGGGCCGAGAGCTTACCTAGCCGGTTTGATGAAACTGACTCTGGTCAGAGACGTGGGCGAGCGAGGAGGCGAGGGTATGCACCTGCTCACCGTGCCAGTGTAGCTTTGACCTGCCCAAAAGTTTACAACGCTACGCCTCTCGCAGGAGGGGGATCTTGCGGTGGGGGTTAAATTACTTACACCTAAAATTACCTCCACACAGGGAGGGGCCTTCAGCCGGCCAAGCGGGGAGGGAAAGAATAGAGCGAGGAGCTTCAACAAACGGCAGAGTCGGTTCTGTCCTCTTTCTGGAACAGGGGATAGGTAGGCGATGTTGGCACCGCTGTGGCCACTCCCAAACTTCTTTCTTGACGAGACCAGAGGCAAACTCTCCATGACTGGACCGGGATGTCTCCTAAATTTTAGGGAAATTCCAGGTTGTCGATGCAGGTCGGGGAAGAGCCTCAAATGGAGCCTCTGCTCCTGGGTTCTAATAGTTACAGGAACACAGTAGCAGCAAGTCGAGGCCGTCACGGGTAGTCCCGAACTCCAAATCAAGCGCGGAAGGAGGCGTTGGAACCGTTGACAAGTCGCCATCAAAACGAAATCCACGAGAATGCCAGCTGATGTTGGGGTAGGCCGGGAAAGTCAAAAGAGTGACAAGGTGTCTGTTCAGTCCAAGAGGGGACAGAATAGCGCACCTTGGGGAGAAAATTAAGTAGTTGTTGCTCCGGTCGCCAAATGGAGTCCCGCTTCTTGGAGGGGGAAGAAGACTCATTGTAGAAGGCCCCGGATGAGCTCCAACTTCAGATCTTCATGTGAGCCAATGTGGCAGCTTCTGAAAACTATCTCTGATTGACAGTCTGAGTGAAGTTGCGCAGTCGAGGGAGATCGCCTCCCCCGGACAGCCACGAACTCAAAAAGGGACGAGACTACCTCCGATGCAAAGAAGACTCAAAGACGCTTCCACAGGTACCTCTTGAGCCTTTCTCTCTCTCTTCCCTCACTCTCTCTCACCTTCTCTCTCGTTCTCTCACCTCTTCACCTCCGGCTACAGACAGAGGGGATCGTGGGCAAGGTGACGATGTCGGGAGACTGCTGAGATGCGTGGTGGAGCGAGAATCGGTGCGGTTGTGGCGCGATCCCGAACGGTGGATTCAAAGCCGATGATTCGATTCGCGTGGTGGTTTTCAGCGCGGTTTAGTCGCCTCGGCGCTCGGTTTCGTCGGTGGAGGTAGGGAGATGGATCGCCACTTCGTCCTCTATGTTTTCCCCGTAATTTTGCGTAGATTGGTGCTCGATCGGGGGAGATCAGGCCAGTTTAGTGAAAATCATAATTTTTGAGATTTGTAGGGTTCACCGAGAAACGGTAACCATTCTCGATGTAGTTAGTGTCAAATTGACCGCTGGGATGTCAGGATCCCAACCGCACCAGTTTCGTGTCGATCGGTTGTCATTTGGGGTAGGAGTCCGGGAACCCCGGTGACTCGTTTAGGGTCGATTCATCGAAATTACCCCGATGTCGCGTTTTAATGCGTGCATGTGCCATTTTTCGACTCCAGATATGTTGTATGGTCATGTGGCTTTGTTTCCCCTGCGCTTCGGCGTGAATGGGGCGTGGAACGGGCCGATTCGGCCATTGCACAGTTTTAGTCGCCAGATTTACGTAATGGTCCTTCCAGAGACCGTCACAAGCATAACGGTCCCTTGATAGACTGTTATACCCCATTCGTCATTTTCCATCTTTCGAGGTCGTGGAGTGTGACGGGCCAGACCTGGTCCGTTAAAGGAGTACAACACCCCTGTCTAGGCGTGTTACGCTCGGGTGGTTTCCGAGGCTTGCTGCTATGTCAGACCCTCGACGACCATGTTGCCTCGAAGATCGTGTCAGTCGGTTTACTGTAACGGATCGCTCCCTGTGCGTTATAGTTTAGGTAGCGCACCGGTGTGAGACCGTTATATCGTGTTTGACTGGCGTTTGTCTGGCTATGGCGGGTGGTGTAACGCACCAAGCCCCATGCGCCATGTGGCTGTGGCAGACTCAGCCTGGTCCGTTACATGCCCTTCATTTGAGTTTTGATCCGTTGGCCATAACGCCCCTGTCCTGGTGCGTTATGTTGGTATGGCGCGCCTGTTCTGGTGCGTTACATGGTCTGTATTAGATTTCAGGTCTGTTTGCCCTGGTGCCTCTACTCTGGTGCATTAGAGTAGGTAACGCCCCTATGCTGGTGTGTTATAGTCCTGTTGTGACCGTAATGGCCATTGTTCGGTTCTATGTCTGTTCTGTGTGTCTGTCAGTCTTAGGTTTGTGTTTTTGGGCGGTGTCTGTTTGTCGGTAGTTTCTGGATCGGTCGGTTTAGGTGACTGGGTGTGGTCTTTTCTTTGACTACGACAGTACCCTAACGCAAATAAAGCCCAAATAAATATGATAAATACGAAGACTCAAGGGGGAGTCTCCAGACTGTCTCCGAGCCAAATGGAAACTATCGTGGCTCGCGTGGTGTTCCGTGTACGGTACCGGTGGTTCACTGACCCAGACCGCTCATGTGCTCGGGTGTCCGCACCACTCAAGCTCCACCTGAGTGGCCTGGTTAGACTCCAACGTCTGGGCAAGCTTCTGGAAGTAATGCCTCCACACACTGAAGGCACTAATGACGAGGTGCACACTCCTCGCGGCTGTCGCAGTCAGCTCCTTCTCAACACTAGGGCCGGTCAGACTGGAGAGTTCGTGCCAGTGTCCAGTCCTACCCATGAGATCGACGATTGACGTGATCCCAACCAACCCAGAGGCCAAGTCCCTAGGAGGAGAAGTGGGGCTGTGCTGAGGATACGCCAGCGGAGAAGAGGCATCAGTGCCCTCCACCACCGGGGCCTTACCCTTGTCCTGCCCCTGTGCCGCGGTAACCGACGCAGAAGCCGTGGCCACCGACCCCTGGGCCAACGGTGGTGGCAGGATCTCAGAAGACAACGGCTCAGATGAAGGGGGCGACGGGGCGTGACTCCGAGCCGAAGGGGAAGTTTTCACCCTTTTTCACGATCAACGTCAGGTGTCTAGTGCCGCCAAGTCATCATCGGTCAGGACGACACGGCTGTCACCGGCCATATCGGACTCTTCACCAGCTGAACTAGGGACTTCTTCAGGGAAGCTCCTCCGAGGGCTAGGGCCCCCACTCGCCATAGATGCTGTCGACGAGCCCACCAGAGGAACGTCGACTGAGATCGGGTACTGTAACCTCCCCGGGACAAACGTAACTTTGGCCTGGGGGGCGACGACGGACACCTAACCGGCCCCTGGTGCCACGTGATCCATCGGGCGAGGAACATTTCGTGGCTACTGGACAATCTCGCAGGTCCAACCCTGCACCTCAGCTGCCCCTGAAAGGAGAACCAAATCAATCAAGCACCTCTCGTGACGACAACAGTATATGAAATAAAAAAGGGGGGGCAGTACCCTGCGGTAATGGGGGGCACAACCCCAACTCCCGGAGCCGCATCGGAGTCAAAGCGAAATCCACATCCCTGAGAGGATATCGCTTGATCTCCTTTAACTTCCGATGGTCCTCGGCCCTGAGAGAGGGCCTCCTATCAAGCCAGGTGTGGCGGGAACCTCTGCGCATCCATCTATCGGAAGCCTCCTCCCAGTCTTTCGACTTGATGAGGTATACATATTGCTTCTCCCAACCCTTGCGGTTAGAGGAGGCACAGGAGACTTTGATGAAATGCTGTTTGGAACGAGCCTTGAAATAGGTAAAATAGGTGTCGGCCGAACAACTCTGGAGAAGGAAGAAGTGCCGGAACAGATCGACAGTCGGCTCCACCGACAGGGTAGGGGCGTCAGGGCAACCAGACCACAACTCGGATGAAAGGGCATGTAACAGACCTATATAGGTGCGTTACACCAGCCTAACGTACGAGGATAGGTGTGCCAGGACCAACAGGCCTAAAGTAAAACTCCAATGATGTAACGCACCAACCAAGGCACATTACACCACCTGACGTGCCAGGACAGGGGCGTCAAGGCCAACAGACCTAAAAGCCTAACACGAACTATGTAACGCACTAAGACAGGGGCGTTACACAACGTGACGCACAAGGGGAGGTCCGTCAGGGCTAACCGATTGACCCGGTCTTCGAGGCAGACACAGTGGTCGAGGAACTGACAACCACAGTCCTCGGAAACATCAGCATGTAATGCACCAAACTAGGAGCGTTATAGCCATGTGACGGTACAATGCTGGTCCGTCACACCCAGAACGTAACGCACCACCATAGGAGGGTTACAGCCATGTGACGGCCCTATGCTTGTCCGTCACACCGACCTACCCTCGAAGAATGTGAAACGACCAACAGTTGTGGCGGTCTATCGTGGGACCATCACACAGTGTGATGGTCACTGGAATGACCGTTACACAAAATCGGTGAGAAAAATATAGGAACAGCTGAGTGGACTCGTTCCACGCTCCATTCATGCCAAAGCGTAGGGGAAATAAAGCCATACGACGATACAACACTCCTGGAGGCTAAAAACACCACATGCGTGCATCCGATTGCAAGAAACATGCGATTCTGACAAATCGACCCAAAATGAGTCACCGAGATTCCTGGACTCCTACCGGCCCCAAATGACAACCGATCAACACGAAACTTACAGGAATGGGATCTTGACATCCCAACGATCATTTTGACACTAAATAGGCTAAGAATAGTTTCCATTTTTCGGTGAACCCTACAAACTCTAAAAACTATGGTTTTCACTAAACCGGCATGATCTCCCCCGATCAAGCACCAAACTGTGCACAGGAGTTGGGAAAACATGCAGAACAAACTGACGATCTGTCTCCTTACCACCACCGAAGAAATCGAGCGCCGAGGTGACTAAACCACGTCGAAAACCACCACGCGAATTGAACCGTCGACTTTGAATCCACTGTTCGGGATCCCGCCAAAACTGCACCGATCCTCTCGCCACCACGCGTCTCAGTAGCTCCCCGGCGTCATCACTGTTGCGATCCAGAGGGGGGGTGAATGGATCACAATCAACGAAATATATGGAATTAAAATTTTGGTGTGCCTAGAGAGATTAAGTCTTAACAAGTTACACAAGAGTAGATCAAAATCACACAACGAGAAGGCTATCTCTCGAGCACTCAATCAATCACTTAGCAGATGTCCCAGAGTGAGAGAATGAAACGTATCCACAAAATTCAGATCATCGGTACACAACTAATCGGAGAAGGGATATGACTCTCATAAAAATAAGAAAATACATCATATGACTCAAAATAGATAACTAGACCATGCTAGATGCGTCCGAGGAGAGGAGACGAGCCATGAGTGTGGGCAAGGGAGGTGATATCCCCATCACCTGAAGCTGGGTCAGGATGCACCTGACCACACCCAACTGGACATCATCCTGATACTGGGTGCCAGGGACGTCAACTTGCTCACCCTCCAACACCTCATCAAAGAATTCCTCTGCTAGAGCTTGGTCTGGCTCATAACTGACTGGCACTAACTCGGGCATAGGGTCACGGGCTGACGTGTCAGCAATAACAAGTGATTTTCGTGTAGTACACTTGCTCGAGAAATGGCCAACTCTGCCACAAGTGTAGCAATGGTCTCATGTCCCAGTGCCCTGAGATGTTCCACCAATCATTGGCCCCTTACCCTTGTCCTCTCGACGGACGGGGGGCATGGGAAGAAGAGGCCGAGTTGGTGCAGCAGGCTGATAAGGCCGAGGGGCAGGGATGGGTGCCTACGAGCGAGGGGGAGGGTCCCTCAAAGGGAAAGCGTGGGGCCTAGGAGTAGTGGGGTCCTGTCGAGGGGGTTCCGGAGGGTGGGCAACCGAAAACTAGCTATAGGAGCTGGGTGTGGTACGAGGGTCGGTCCCATGCTGATAAGTGATCCCTGGATACTGGACGAGATTGAACTCCGACTCGAACTACTCCAATTCGAGAGTGACCTGGTATGCGTCCTCCAAGGTGGTCACATTGTGGCGAAATAATTCGTATTGGTAGTGGGGGTGCAAACCACGAAAGAAGCGTGTGACGGGCATGGTGCTCTCCTCCGTGACACCACATGGTAAAAAATACTCATCAAACTCCGCGATGTAGTTTGATACAGACCGATCCCCTTGGGTGAGATTCCGCCACCGATCATTGAGCCTTTGACGGTATTTCGTAGGAAGGTACTTATGCCTAAGCCTATCCTTCATCTCATCCCAAGAACCAACCTGGGGTTCATGACACTAAAAGAGCAAGCTCTCCACATTGCTCCAGTAGGTTTGTGCTTGTCCTAGCAGCTTCATTTTGGCGTACTTGACCCTCTGGTGGTCCGTCATCTCGAACCACTCAAAGTAACGGTCCATGTTGGTGTCCCAATCAACATAGAGCTTCGGGTCCAAAGCCTTGGACCTGTCAAATGTGGGAGGGTCCGCCCGGATGGTCTTGAGGATCCGGTCATCCTCATTATCCCTTTGTGGTTGGTGACCACGCCTGTGTCGGCCATTTCCCTTGTAATCATTGTTGGACTCATAGTCCTTAAAATGGAGGGCACGTGGCCATCGCTCCTCAGCCCTAAGTGATGTGAAACGATGTGGGGGGATGGGCAGCAAATAGGCAATATGCCCTCGGACCTAAGTCGCAATCACAAATACAGTTATTATGAAATAAAGTTAGAGTTTTGAATAAATTGTGTAATTACATCTTATGTGTGATTGTCTTGCGCTCTGATTGTTCTTGCTTGCAAGAGGCTTACCATGTCGGCTGTTCACATTTTCTGAGATTATCTTCTGTTGTAGTAAAGGCTCAGGGCGTGACATAAATCATGTTTGGATACATCGTGTATCAAGTAATAATGATGTTTCCCATGGTGTTGTGAGTCTTAAAGGGGGTACGTAAAGTGTCTTGTGTCGACTATGATTATATACTGGGCTTTATCTAGCACTACATTACTTTATGATATCTTGATTAGTGTGTTTCCGTGTTGTAAAGCCCTGAATTATCCCATGTGTTTTCCATTATAACAAATTCCCCGTACTGTGGTATCGGTACGGATGTGTGTGTGTGTGTGTGTGTGTGCCCGTGTTTCAGTGTTTTCTTCGAGAGAGTCTCCATGTTTAGTGAGCTCCCACTAGTCGTAGCCTGAAGACACTTCATGTTGGCCCACCTAGGAGTGGTGGTTGGGCTTCCTGGTTGAGACGATTTTTAAGCTAGTTTCCATAGGGCCCCTTGCTTCGTAGCCAGAGTCCTACTAAGGGGAAAACTAGTTAGAGGACCTGACCTATAGCAGTGGTCTGTATGTGCACACGTTGCTTGGGACTGAGAATGCATGCTGACGAGCGTGGCCCCAACTAGTCCTTGTTGCTTAGAGGTTTACAGTGCCTCGGTTTCCACAAGTTTGGTGATGAAAGGGACACCTGAGGCATAGTGTAAGATGTTAAAGGACACATCTAGCCTTGCTTCTAGTGGGTGAGTACTCCTATCACGAGACACATGCATTTGGAGACTCTAGTGGCAACTGTCGTTCTACTAACTCCTGTGATTCATGTGACTGGATGGTGTTGTGATTTTCGTGGTTCTTGTGGTTTAAGTGGTTTCTATGACATGTTTGTGGTGTTTGGATTCTGTCTGTGATGGTGAGGTTTTGTGGGCAATTCCCAAGTGTTGTTTGACGTTGAGGACCGGGGTTCCTGGTTGAGTTACCTAGGTTGTACCCCTAGTTTGTGTTGGTTCCACAACAGTGAGGTCGTGATGGTGTTTCCTACCGGACGGTTAGTTGGGCTTTCGTCGGTGTAGACAAGCCTTCGCGACAAGAGTGTTGTGGTGTTCCCGGTCGTGTGATTGAGTTTCTATATCAATTGGTAATTCCCGACTAAGACATTGGGACGTGCATGTATATTGTTACTGATAGAAGTAGTGCTATCAGCCGAAGTTTCTACCGGTATTTATGGAATGTTGTGTGTGTTACAGTTGTGGACACCATGATTGCTACACTTGAGTCTTTGTGTTTTTGTGTAGTACCGGTTACTTTTATTGTTGTTCCTATTTTAGTTAGTAGCACTGCTATTTTATTCACTGGCTCAGGGAGACGGAACGGATATTTAGGGTTATGCAATGTACGGACCAGGAGAAGGTCTTGTTGGCTACATTCCAGTTAGAGAGAGACACCCGCTGCTGGTGGGAGTCTGTTGAAGCTACTATAGATCCAGAACAAGTAACTTGGGAGAAATTTGTTGAACACTTCAACAACAAGTATTTCTCTGATAGGGTTCAAGAAAGGAAAGTCTCCAAATTTGTCGCACTCAAGCAAAGGTCCTTGTCAGTGGTAGACTACGAGGCGCAGTTCTCAAGACTATCTCGGTATGCTAAGCATTTAGTTAGCACTGAGAAGATGAAAGCTAGAAGGTTTCTTAATGGGCTTACGCCCCAATACATTACCCAGTTAGCGCCGATGGACATACAAGTCTATTCCGAGATGGTGCGTCGAGCACAGTTATTGGAAGATGCCACGGAACTATCTGATAGGATCCGTGGGTAGGAAAAGAACATTGCCGGTTATAAAAATTACAAGCCAAGTTTCACTAACAAGAAGAGACCTAGTAGTGTAGGCGAGTCTTCGCAGGACAAGAAGTTAAAGAAGACGTCTAAGCCACTCTCCATCACCACCCCATCAAACGTGGTGTGTAAACATTGTGACAAGGACGGACACAAGGTCGAAGAGTGTTGGAGGAAACTGGGAGCCTATCTCCGCTGTGGGGGCCGAGATCACCGAATCCCGGACTACCCGATGATGAAAGAATCTCCAGGAGATGGGAAGCATCCAGTGACAAGAAGTGCCCGTCTCCATGTGGTCATGGAGGCAGAACCAGACAATGAAGGTAGACTAGTAGAAGGTACACTTACTGTTTGTTCAAAGTCTGTATATGTCTTGTTTGATACTGGCGCATCACATTCTTTCATTTCTAAGAAGTTTGCCGATCCACTGCCTAACAAATCAGAATGGATAGATTAACACCTCTTGACAAAGAATTAACTATTTCAAATCATTATCTTGATTGTGAAGTATTAGTGAAGGAAAAGAATCTCCCTATTAGCCTAATAAGTCTAGACTTAAAGGAGTATGATGTTATTCTAGGAGCAGACTGGTTATCTAAATACTAGGCAACGGTAGATTGCCGGAATAGCTAGATTATCTTCAAAGAACTTCCGGAATTGGTCTTTACCCACCATAGGAAACAAGGCAAGACACCACTTATCTCAGTTCTTCGAGCTAGCAAAATGATAAGGAAGGGATGTATATCGTTCCATACCTTTGTAACACTTAAAGAGACCAAGGAAACCAAGCTTGAAGACATTCCAGTTGTGAATGGATTTCCGGATGTATTTCCAAAAGATTTACCTGGATTACCCCCAGAAAGAGAAGTGGCCTTCACCATCGATCTAATCCCTGGTGCTGGTCCAGTCTCCAAGGCACCTTATAGAATGTCGCCATACTTCTACTATGCGGAGCTCTGCCACAGAGGAATGTGCTGCTTGAAAAACATCTCCTGGATGTGAGGTGATAGGTTGCCCAGAATTTGAATGGCTTCAAGGACGTTGTCAGTTTGTCTAGACCAGCCGAAGTCATCTTCTGGTGGCACCGGAGGGACCATGTCTCCTTTGTAGAAAGTGATGGAATTGTCCCTTCTAGCCCTTTTCTTGGACCGGTGTTACAACTTGTAAGTGACGATGAATGCCGTGAGCTGCTCGACCTTGTGCTCGTCTAAGGCACACACAGCTGGATGCAGTTCGACAGGCGTATGCTCTTGTCAATCGCTCGGCTAATGAGGTTAGCCTCAAAATCGACTTTGTGCCTCTCAGGGCGGTCTGTGGTTGACTTGGCACTAAGGCGCAGCCGGTGAAGCTTAGCCTTCTCCTCGTCAACGGAGAAGAGGTCGTCCTCCTCCTCTTTTGAGAGCCAGCCGTTGCTCTTGCTCTTAATCATGGGAAAAGGGTTGATTCCCTTGAAGTAGAGAGCTGCATCGGCCAGGTTACATTCTATTGGAGTGAATGGAGACAGGTCTGTGAAAATTACACGCTACTCCCCATCCTTGATATACTTTATGCACTGATGGAGGGTTGAGGGGATGACCCAATTTTCGTGGAGCCCGGGCCTGCCCAACAACACCCTGTAGGACGTGCTAGAGTTGATGATGTAGAAGGTCGCCTTAGAGGCAAAATCATCAAGTACCAAGTCAACAACCACCCGGCCGAGGACCTCCTCAGTATTCTGATTGAAACTGGATATATTGACCGCCTGAACCTTCTGGAGGTAGGGGGACAAATATAAAGTCTTGAAGGTTTTGAGGGGCATTATGTTGACAGCTGCACCGGCATCCACCAAGATCCAATTTACTTCATGCCCATTGATTTTACCATACATGTAGAGGGGTCGATTGTGGCACGGAGGAGAGAGCATAAAGTCTTTCTCCGTGAGGATGGCAGCAGTCGTGAAAGCCTCATACGTGGCGGCTATCATTTCTGTCGCGTGTGCCACATAAACTTTTGACTCTTGAAGTATTTTGATGAGGGTTTCTCTCAAGTCTTTACTCCAAGCTATGGCTTCCCAGATCGTGATGCTGGAAGGGAAGTGCTTCATCTGGTGGAGGACCTTCCGGTCAGCTTGAGGTCGAGCGTCCCCTAGTGATGGCAGTATGTCGGGCTGGATCTGCTGTGAGCTGCTGCGCCACTCCTCGTCGGGGAGTTGCACTGCCTTGCCTTTGTTACTGGGATCAGGCTGACTGTCGCCAACCGCAGACTCTTGGAAGAGGTGATGTGACACCACTAATGTAAATGCAGCGATGAGATGGAAGATCCTTGGACCTACTTCGCAAGCGTAATGCGCAAGAGTGGAGAAACACGTAGACAAAATAAATAGAAAAACTCCCTACAACTAATCGTACCGTATGAACCAACCTCGGTCTGACAAAACACAAGTCCACACCTGCCAGGAGATAGGAGCTCTACCCACTAGAAGAACGATCGGATGCGTCCCCTGACATCTTACCGCATCTTAAGTGTCTCCCTACTCACCCTAGGTAGAAACTGAGACACGCAACAAGTACCACAAAGAAGGACTGGTTAGGGTCATGCTCGTCAGCGTGGGTCCAACGCCCCAAACCACGTGTGCACACACAGACCATGCGCCCTAGGTCAGGCCCTCTAGCTGGTTCTTCCCCCGAAGCCTAGACTCGACTACGCTTGGGGGCCCTATGATAACCAGCTTAACAACCGTCTTACTCGGGTCACGCTCTCTACCACTCCCAAGTGGGTCCTCACCCGCGTGCGCAGGAAAGCTACAACTAGTGGACAGGTCACTAGAGGTGAAACTTGACTCACAAAAATCACCAGGCGAAAGGAAATAGAGTGGTGGTCCACTCAGGACTACCCCTCAGCCTAGCGGTCCCCTCTGGACCGCAAGGCGGCCTAGCGGTCACCTCTAAGACCGCTAGGGTTAGCCAAACGGTCGAGCCAAGATCGCAAGGGATTAAGCCACAGTAGGGCCTAGCGGTCTACCGCCAGACTGCTTGGCCAGCCAAACGATCCTCCCTGGATCGCAAGGTAATGGTGAATGGTCATGCCCTGACCGCTTGCCGACAGGTGATTCCCAACAGTCGGAAACAAGTGCCTCGAGGGCGCAACGGTCAAAAAGGGAGAAACGGTCATCCAACGACCGCCAATCTAGGTCTAGCGGTCTATCACGTGAGCGCCTCACTAAGCCTAGCAGTCTTAGGTAAACCGCAAGGCCTGCCAACAACACAGTGTCATCAAGCGGTCTCCTGGATACCGCCAAGGGAGCCATGCAGTTCCTGGAAGGGCGCAAGGCTCTCCCGAGAGCGAAACGGTGGGAAACACCCAAAAACCCCGGTCTACGCCTCGATCATCACCTGATGATAGGGAAACAAGGGGGAATCCATCCCCAACCCTCCTAGCATGCGTCTATGCCCTTAGATCAGTCAAAAATTCCATGGAGCGAGAGATCCAGCGCTCAACCCCAAATCATGGAATTTACCCTACTGACTCAAAAATGCCCCTCTCGACCTCTCCTCGGCCTACAAATCGCGAGGAAAGTAGTAAAGATCGTAGGGATCCATCCCCCTACTTCAGAGTAGGTCGAAAGCTGTTGGATCAACGCCGATCTTGAAATCAAGCTTTAAACCCACGAACTCCATGTCCCATGCGACGAGAATACCACCACCATGATCACCACGCCGCTACCGTCGGCCCACCATCTGCAGCCGGAGGAGGAAGGGACGCCATGGGACACGCACAGGGGAGAGAGAGCACAGACGTAGTCTACCATTCCACTATCGTCATTTTAGATATCGATTAATCATGGCAATTATGCGTACAATGATGAAGTTTATGCAATTATGTACATGCGGATGTAAAATGTTAAAAACATGTATGAAAAGTAAATGGTTATTTTCTGTGATATTCACAAGAAGTAAAGTTTAAACTGTAAAGGCAATAGAAAATCTTTTATGTGCAAAAGATGAAACATTATGAACAGTTTCTTTATGAAAAAGTATGCAGTGTGTATGAACAAGGTAACTGAAAAGATTTAACTATCTAACCTACATACGCCTAATTCTCTCCTCAGAAAATAAAATTGTTCAGAGTTTAAGGGTTTTGTAAAAATATCAGCAAGTTGGTGTTTTGTGTCAACAAAAAGTAGCTCAAAATCACATTTATTTATATGATCTTGTATGAAATGATGCCTAACTTCTATGTGTTTTGTACGAGAATGTTGGACAAGATTTTTGGACAAGTTTATTACAGATGCGTTATCACACATTATGTGAGTGTTTTTCAAATGAAAATCAAAATCAAGTAACTAATGTTGGATCCATAGCACTTGAGCCGCACAACTATCGGCAGCCACGTACTCGACTTCGGCAGTTGGTAAAGTCACACAATATTGTTTCTTTGAGGCCCATGAAACCATGTAACCCCCTAGAAACTGATAGCGACCGCTTGTGCTTTTACGATCCATTTTACATCTAGCATAATCAGAGTCAGTAAAAGCATGTAAATCAAATGAATTATTCTTAGGATCCCACAAACTAAGGTCAAGAGTATCAAAGTCTTGAATTTCCTCAAGGTCGTCGAGCAGGTTGTACCTTTGAAACCCATGACACTTTTTGATTGACATGTCACTCTAAAGAAACATGGTATACCGGCCCTCATGGTATGTTATCTAGATACCGTGAGATTATTTCTTGAGTTAATGGAATGAGAAACCATGCCATTGCTATCTCTTTAAGGATTATGTGCCTCTATGTAGACACAAATTCTTTCTACCTTATCATGTACAAAGAATGAGCAACCATGTACATATGAGTGCTTATTCTTGATATCATGGCACCCGCTAGGGAGCCAAGTCTACCTAGTTTTCGACGTACATCGAGATTGTACCGTTGTAATCGCAGTATGTCCTTACATGAAAGTTCTATCCTTGAGATTCTATTCCACAAAGATCTACCTTAAATTCCTACAAAGAGCTTTCTTTGGAATTCTATATTGGCTATAACTATAGTGGATGTCGAAAATACATGACCCAATGCCTGCACATATAAGGCCCGATCTGGTCCTAGGAGGAGCACCCGAAAGTACTTGTGCCCATGGGAGCCATTATTGATCACGGTGTGGCATTGCACCGAAGTACTCGTCATTCTAGATAAATGACATTCCACAATCTTGACTCACCCGCTAAGTGCACTCTTGTATCCGTAGGCAATCCGGTGATGGTAGTGAGGGTCCGGGACAGAACCTCGCTACTCGAGAGGTTGGCTAGCCTAAGATTGAACCCCTAAAGGCTAGGGATGCCCAAATCACGGGCGACCAACATGCCAAGGGCATGGGTTAAGTGGTTGCTCTCACCTCACTCCGCGGTGGCCACTCAGTTGATGGAAAATTTGGATCGGGCGCTCACTCACCGTCCAACGGAGCTAAAAGGCAATACTAAATAAGTAATAGTAAACCAGCAAGGGATGTGGCGCAGAGCACACCAGATCGGTGTGAATACACTGATCCCGGTCGGAGATGAGGCGAGCGGGGAAGCGTGGGTACGCGCCCGCACGCTGCTCCGGTGTAGCTCTAACCTGAAAATTAGAGAAGTACAACACTACACCTCTCATAGGAGGGGGATCTCGGGGTGGGGATTAATTGAAATTACATCTAAAACTACCTCCACGCAGAGAGGGGCAGTCTACCAGCCAGGCGGGGAAGGGGAAAGCCTAAGTGAGATCGAACGGGTGGACGTCGTTGGTTCTATCTGCTCTCTGGAATAGGGGATGAATAGTCAGAGTTGACACTGCTGCAGCCGCTCCCAAATTTTGCTGATGGTGAGACCAGTTGGAGAATCTTCGTAATTGGATCAGGGTGACATCAGAATTTTGCATAATTCCCTGGTCGCTAGAGCTGGTCAGGGACAGGCCGCACACAGGGTCCCTGAGTGCTGGTTCTGACAGCAAAGGTACCTCAGCATCAGGAAGAAGAGGCCACCACAAGTGCTCCTGACCTCTAAATTGAGCGTGGCTGGAGTTGCTCGAACCATTTATGAGTCTTCTTCAAAACGTGACCAGAAAGAACACCAGAGGAAGTCGGAGTAAAGAGATAGAGCCTGTTGAGTGAAGGGGTGTCTGTTCAGGCCCTAACTGGACTGATCTGCGCACCTGGGGGAGAAAATTCGAAACTCCTGATGACGAAGTCCAAATCTCGTTCCACTTCTTTGGATGACAGAGGACTGGTAGAGGAAGCCCTCGGCCAAGTTTGATGCCCAGACTTGCAAGGGAGTGGCCTTGGTTGAACTTTCTCTAGGGCTCTGGTTCTTTGCCTGAGTGATCCTGCACAGTCAGGGGAGAATGGGTTCTCTAGGCAGCAGAGATGTCAGATGCTAGCGAGACCACCTCGGCTACGAAGCTACCTCGACGAGCTTTCCAGATATGTATGGCACGCCACTTGGAGACACATGTTGACTCTGGGGAAGGCTCTGCAATTAGGCACTAGATCTGCTACCTGTGAACTGAACAAGGTATGGTGGTGGAATGGGATGATAGTGGGGAGATGAGGAGGGGGAAATGCAGTGGGAAGGGGCTGGGGCATCCCTTGAGTGTTAAAAAAAGCTGCTGAATTCTGTCTTTTATTCATCAATACTATCAATGGAGCCCGAGACAAGCCCTCGGGGGTAACTCAAACAAAGATGGGGCGCAAGAGCCCTATGTACAAAAAGGTGCCAAAGCTCGTCAAGCACCAGACTCGTCCCTCCGCAACTCAGCAAGGTGAGTCTCCCGTTGGGGAACTTCCACCTGGAGTTCCTCGAGCTGACGACGGGACGTCGCTATCGCGGTCTGCGGACTCTGGCACTCTGCCTCGGCCTCCTGAAGCTCCCTCCGCAGATCCTCTACATGGAGAAAGGTCCTCTGACCGCGCTCCTCATCGCTCCTAAGTTGAAGGCTGACTTCAACTTGGGTGGTTTGAAGCTCGTGGAGCTCCTTCTCCTCCTGCTGGATCTGCAGCTGAGCCCTCCGCCTCCGCTCCTGGACGACATGAAGGCGGGCGAACTCACTCCATAATATTGTCAGCCTCGCCGCCCATGCATCCCTGGGGAGACCTAACATGTGATAACTCCTGGTAAAGGCCTTCAAGCTACTCCTCAAAGCCTCTACAGCTGGCAAGGGGTCAGCTTGGATCAACTGGTCAAGACTCTGGAGAAGCTGGTCAGCCATGGTGGCATTCAATGCCATCCCAAGCGCAGGAGTGTCAGGCCACTCAATTCCGAGAGCAGGGAAGTCCATGGACACCTCTGGAGCTGCAACGGAAGGAAAAGTGGAATAAGTGCTTGTTTGCAATCAAAAGGACATGCACGAAGAACCATGAAAGACGCAATATGGTGGTATACCTGAGGCTGCCTCGTGTATGCCAATTGCCGTAGAAACATGCCCATCCTCAGTAGCTGGGGAGGGACCACTTATTGAAGCTGATGTTGGTCCGCTAGACAGTGTATTTGTAGCTCGGTCCTCTACAATTCAAGTAACAGCATGTAATTGCCTGTCTATGAAGTGGCACCCAGATAATGTCAAGCTCCAGAGAGCAGCTATATACCTGTCTCAGCAACATGCCCTTCTTCAGTTATGCTAGGAGGGGCGGACTCTGTATCGGGGCCCTTTTGGGAGCAAGATTGCTCACCCACGGAGACTGGCCTTGCCTCGTCTTGAAACTCCTCTCCCATGGAGACCTCAGCCATCGGCTCCGCAGAGGGAGAAGCTGCATGGCAGGCATAAGGGAAGGGTCAGTACCATAAATAAGACACAGACATAAGTTGAGCTATTCATTGGCAGGTGCAAGGAATACCTGCAGGCTGAGTGTCCATCGGCGGGGCATTTTGCCGGAACTGCGTGGGTCCTCTGGCAAGCCCTGAGAAATTTCTCCTCTCGGGGCTGCCCCACCGGGTTGAGGTGTGCCGTCCTCGACAGCCTGGCCTGTCACTATTCACATAACCAATGTGTCAGTCAACTCAGCCAGGACGACCGTGAAGTAGCAAAGAGATCTATCATTAGCCTGCAAGATCTCTTACCTGAAGGACCAGTGTGCTGTCCTCGCCAATATCAACATCAGGGGAAGGCCCCAGCAGAGGGTCTCTCGGCGCCACGGTATCAACACCCGCCGCCCCCACGGCCTTTGCGCCCTTCATGGCATCGCCACAATTCAGGAGATCCATGAATGAGCCGACTCCATGAGCTGCGAGAACTCTTCCATCGAGCCAGCCAAGTCAACTCTTGTGCAATGATGAACCATATGAGCCAAGCAAATTTTTATAAGAAGGGGTCAAGTGAGAAAGCCAAAAAAATGCAGCTACACTCACCGCCAACATCCGCCAACTCTCCCTCTTCCCGGGAGTCACTCTTGCCTGGAGAAGAGCTCGAAGTCTCGACACTCGAAGTAGAACTTGAGCTCCTTTTAGAAAGAGGGTTTGAAGCCGCATAGCTCCCATTTCCAGAAGTGGACCCACTCCCAGAGGTGGATCTGACCCCAGAAGAAGAGCCGACATCATCTCCCGCTGTCGAGCCAGGAGGGGCAGCATCAAGAACTCCTGCATAGCTAAGATGTAACACTAAAGAATTAGTGATTTCTAGTTCTTCATGTATCAATGAAGAGACAAGTTTGGATATGTTACCTGAGGACTGACCACTCATGGCTCCCGTGGTGATAGGCGAGGGAGAGTTAGCCGTCACCTGCGTGTAGTCATCTGTGGGAGAGATCAGCTCTTCAAAGCTGAAATTAACATTTGGCGCCGACTCGTCCAGAGGCATGTCTCCTCCCGCAACAGTGTTCGCTTGAGGAGGAGAGAAGCTCGCGTCGGCCCTAGCTTTCGGGGGAGCTGCATTTAGCAAAGCAAAAATGTGTTTATGACACTGCATATATGCTCAAAGATGGCAAGTATCTGGATGTGTCACTCACTGGAGACGGCCTCAATCGCGGGGGATGCTTCCTCAAGCCGAGGACGGGACAGAGACCTCACGTCCCCCTCTCCAGGATCCTCAGTGCGGGGCCTCTTTGAGGCGGCAACTCCCCTCCCAATTCAGTATCGAGAGGGCCCTCCAATGGCCCAACGCCAGCCACTCTAGCAGCCCCACCTGCAGTCATCAAAGGAATTTGTAAAATACATGTTCCAAAATATGAAGACATATGTGCACATTGAAAGCCATCAAAGGAGATAATTACCTGTAGCCTCTATTGGCTTTAGGGGTTTCAAGATTATCTGCTTCGGCTTCACTCGAAGGACATGTGCGGCCGCCTTTACAATGTCAAAAATGGCAAGAGGAGTCGTTGCCATCTCGAGACCAGAAAGATACTCCAGCAGACCCGCACAGCTCACGGCGTTAATCACGTGGGTCTTTCACCTTGCAAAGGTGCTGCCTCCGAGCGCTCCATCAGGTATCGACTGGGACACCTGGGACTTCCTCCTCACCCCACAAGACACCTGCAAGTCCTCCCACCAAGAGTAGGCCTTTGAAGGGCCTGGGGTTGCTCCTGAGTCGGAGGAAGAAGAAACTCTGGAGACTATTGCTGGCTTGCTTTTCAAGGGCTTCAAAGCCCCATTATATTGGCTCCTGTCTACCGGGACCGTCCAACCCTTCTCTTGCCACTACTCCTCGATGTCGCTCACAACCCGGGCGGCTCCAGAAAAATGAGACTTGATGATGGATGGGTCCACAAGCAAAGGAGGCAGATCCTCCCGCCTCAAGCATTGCTCCTCAGCTCCTCCGATGGCGTCGCGATGCTCCCAGAAGACGTTGCTGGCTTTGAACCACCAGCGTGTAAAGTGGATATCAAAATGGCCTCTGTGTTCTTGCGCTGGGACGGGGTACCCCTGTGCCACCTTGCGGCAGAGGAAGTCCTGCTAGGCTGTTGCTACCAAATGCACATCCCTGTGCTTGTACAGTCGGAGGGCCAAAGAAAACTCTGCGCACCTGAAGGAATGCCCTGATCATACCCGAAGTTCCAGGCGAACCGATACGGGTAATAGGGCTCAAGTATAGTTGTGCTGGAGCGCCGGCACACAAGAACACTGGGGCGGATGCTGACAACCCACTCTGTCAAACCCTGAGGGGAGAGTAAAGCATTTGTGGAAACCCTACTAACAATGGCATCTCCCTCTTGCCCAACATAAGGGCAGTGAAGGTAGGAGAAGTAGTCAAGGGCTATGCCCTCTCCTCTCCTCATTAGAACAAAGGACAAGGCCCGTCGGGCCCCTATAAGCTGAACCACTGAGTCCTGTGATGGATGTCCTATGAACCAAAAAATCAACGGCGCCAGGTTTTCAACTGGAGCCCTCCGAGATAGCTCTGGAAATAACAGTCCTGCCCAGTCACTCAAATAAATCCCCTACAATCCCTCCACCAAATATCAAAAGAAAGAAAAACTACCTAAAAAAAAAAATCCCTCCTCCACTAAGGCCGCCCCCTCCCATCTCCTTCCTCCACAAACAGCGCACCCCCTAGCCCTAGCCAGCCCACCAGCATCCCACGCCCTAGCCCTCTCTCCCTCTGCAACCCAGGCTCGCCACCCCTTGCTCCGTGTGTCCACAGCCGTCCCGGAGCCGCGCAGTCGCCGCTACGCCTCCTCGTGGAGTAAGAAGCCCCGTTCTACTATTCTCTGCAACAAGCCAGCAGTAGAGATCGATCTTGCAGAGGCTACCCCGGCATCCACAGTGCGAACAAGCCAAAGTGATCTTCTGTGGAGTCATTCTTCGTCGAGCCAGCTTCGCTCCAGAAGTGGTCCCGCTGTGTTTTGACCTCGGCTCCGATCACGACGCCCATTCTCGTGCAACTACGCTAGAGTCAGGTCTGAATCTGAGTACTATTTGGTAGCAGCACCACCACCCACCCCTGTGCGACTTAGTCAGAGCTCTCTTCACAAGAGTTCTTCTCCTCCGAAGCGCCAACGAAACAGAGGTGGTCCCGCCTGCTTTTGACAATGCCTCCGCCCGGGGCGTCCATTCTCCCTCAGTCGCGCCAGACCCGAAGCCCTCTGTTCGTCCAGGATAGACTGCTGGCCCCGACACCCCCTCCTCCTTTCAGTTTCAGGTCAAGCACTCTTCTGTAAAGTCATGGCTTTCGACGATACGAAATCAACACAAGTGATTTTGTCTCGTTCTGACGTCGACACTGGAAGTTCCACCTCGGCCATCGGCATCCTGTCCTGCTATTCGCCCAGGAACCTGACGCCAACCTTTCCGGCGACCACGTCCAGAGAGGTGATCAGACGGCCGCCATCTTTTACGGGTTCGTAGAGCTCCCTGTCTGCTACGTCCACGACTTGGTCCCGTCACTTTTGGAGTTCCACAGCGAATGTACCGGCTGACGCACCACAACTGCGTCATCCAATCCTGCGCGGTAGAACTGCACAAGCCTACAGTTGTGACCACCGCCTCCATCCAGAGACGTCGGCTCGACGTCAGACCTTCAGGCATCCTTCGGCATCCCTCA
Organism: Amorphophallus titanum; assembly: GCA_024336825.1. Lineage (NCBI taxonomy): Eukaryota > Viridiplantae > Streptophyta > Magnoliopsida > Alismatales > Araceae > Amorphophallus > Amorphophallus titanum. The sequence continues at coordinate 101,973 of JANBPO010004388.1, read as the reverse complement.
GGCTTCGACTAGGCATTGACAGCACCTCGATCGGACGTCCGAGCTAGGCGTGTGGTCGACCGCTTGTTTCCCCTCCCCTCGATCCCCCATCCTGCGCGAGGGTAGTGCATGTAACCGTTTTCCCACCCCCGTGATCTCCCTCCCTGCGTGGAGCGTAGTAAATGTAATAGCAGGGACTTCGCCAAGCCTCCTCGACATAGCGTGACCGCCGGGTGCGCACGCTCCCTGGTGCGCCTTCGTCTCCGATCGGTGCCGGTCTCTTCAGACTCGGCAAGGTATAGATCTGGCCCTTGCTCCTTGGCATTACCAAAACTCATGCTGCGCAACCCAAAATCATAACAGTACCTTCCACAAGCTGCGACGACTCTGTCTCTACCCTGGTCATGTAGGAAACCTGGCCTCGAGCTCTCTGCCTGCCCACACTCACCGACCGTGGTAGTGCCGGATACTGCCCTTGCTGCTGAAACTGCTGCTGTGGGTACTGCTATTACTGCTGCGAAAACTGGGGTGGCTGACGCGGTCGCTGTGGACAGTCACGCGCCATGTGACCCGACTGGTCACATTTGAAACAAATCACCGGCGCTGATCACTACCTGCCTGGATGCGACTCGCCACAATGGGGACACCCCACACGAGAACCACCGACCGACCCCTGCCGCTGCAAAGGTGTCGGCTGCTAGACACTACCTGAAGAAGCCTGCCGCTACTCTCGGCCCTCCTTCTTCTTCTTCCGGAAACCCTTCTTGAAGAACATCTTGATCTTGGCACCGAAAGATGCAGAACCCACCGCTGAAGCCGCCGGAGTTGAAGCTCCCAAACTACCAGAGGGAAGCTGGAGCGTGCTCTGCTGCTGGGTAGTCGTCTGGTGGCTACGGCCTGACAAGGACTACCCCTGGCTAATCGATCCTCGTGTCCTCTGCATATCTAGCTCCAAAGATGTCGCGATACTAGAAGCCATCTCCAAATCAGAGGCAACATTCGCTATTAAATGGTGCCTCAGCTCTTGCCTCAAGCCCTAGGCGAACTGCTCAGTCTTCACCCTCTCATGCTCCATGATGTGAGGTGCATAGCGACCTAGTGCAACAAATCGGGCCCTGTACTGCAACACGGACATTTTCCCCTATACCAGCTCCAGAAACTGACGCATCCTCTGCATAGTGACATACTCTAGGCAGTAAGTACGCTTGAAAGCACTGACAAAGTCGCTCCACAAGATCTACTTAACGGGGCGAGACTGAAAGGATGTCTTCCACTCGGAAGCCCACTACTCTCGAGCCGTGTCCTGCAACTGGTTACAAGCCAACATCACTCTATCCTCCGCAGTACACCACATGGAACTAAACACCCGCTCCATCTCGTCAAGCCATCTCCGCGCCAAATCAGGGTCTGGTTGGCCGTCATAGTAAGGTGGATGGAACTGTATGAAATCCCTCACTACACGGCTTGGCCCACCCCTGGTCGACGAGCCCTCACCAGCCTCTTCGCCAAACTACTACTACATAAGCTGGTACATGCCATAAAAGAAATCCTCGACCCCCAGAACTCTCATAGTATCTGCTGCCTTGGTGGCCACTGGTGGCACTCTGCTCTGCTCCTCCTGCTCCTACTGGATCTCTTGAACCTCTATCGACTGTCCCTACTGAGAGTGAGTCCTCCGCCTCGTCGCCATGTTCACTCCTGAAGCAAAAGACAGAAAACACGGAAATGGCAAGGTCAATAAAAACGGGGATGTCAGGGTTGCTGGTTTGGACAGGCGGAGTCAGTTGGGGAACCCTGATGAGTGGCCTTTCTGGCTGAATGTAGGTAGGAACTAGATCAATTGATGCAAGAGGAGGTAGATTAGGAGGAATGGGAGCAGGTGAAGGGTGTGTAGGATGGGTCACTTGAGGTGCCAAATTGGTGGTAGAAGCCATGTAGGAATTTGAAGGAGATCGGAGGAGCAAGGGCCTCGGAACGGGGGAGTTTTGTGTGGATGGAGATGATGGTGATAGGCGGAGAAGAAGTGGCCTGGGAGGTAAGAGGGTGGTGGAGGATGACATGGCTTGTGGTGTGGGTAAAGAAGGAGAAGGACGGATGAGCAAAGGCCTTTGCTGTGGAGAACTAGGATTGAAAGGGGTTTGGTTGACTGTGCAGATCAATGGCCTAGAATTTTGTGGAACTGAACAAGGTTGATTGGTTCTTAACAGAACGGGAAACTAGTTGGAATTTTGTTGGTTAATGGAAGAGATGGAGGCGCTTTATAAGTGCCACCCTTGACCTCTCTCCACCTCGTGGAAAGTGGTGACGGGGTTGACTTGCTGGTTCTGGTGCTCCGACAATGGGTTCTGGACAATCCCCATCTCTGGCTGGGGCGCTTGTACTTGTTGCTACTGCTGAACTTGCTGTACTGGCTGCTGCTGACCTTGCTGCGGAGCTTCCTGATGCGATGGCCTCCTTGCCTTCATGGCAGTGACAAACTTCCTCATCTCGTCCCAATCGATGCCTCCCTGATCATTCAAATCATAAATATAATCCTTGAAATGGAAACAATGATCTATGTTATGCCCTGGCTGTCGATGGAAGACACAGTACCGAGAGGTATCCACATTTAGTGACCACGTCATTCTTTCTTTCGGTAGAACGAGCAAGTTAGCGGCCAAGAGGACATTGAAGATATCAGGGAGGCTTTCAGGCAATGGAGGGTACTGGGCTCTTTTCGGGCCTACCGATCTTCTAGGTTGCTGAGGGTCATAGTTGACTGGTGGAGGCACGTTGTGGTATTGCTGGGGAGCTGGAAGATTTGGCTGCATCATCTGGCTCTGTGGAGGAGGTTGGGGCCAAAAGGGCTGCTGGTGCAATGCTTGGTTTGCAAAGGAGGGTTGTTGAAACTGTTGTGGCGACCTTTGATTGGTGGGGTTGCGGGGTTGCATGGGATGGCCGACTACACTTACCTGCTCATTCACAGCTACTCCCTCGGTAGTGGCACCACTATTGTTCATCATAGTGTTCTTCCTCGGCACTCACGACTTTTGGTCAAACATAGAAAGAATGGGTGAGTCCTTCATTTGAGTTTGTATGTACCTCACCCTCTCATATAGTTCTTCCATAGTATTCAACTTGTTCATGGCCAGAATGTGACGGAACTGAGGGGTTGCATTGGAAGTACCTTCCACCAACTGCGACGCCTCAACCTCTGCTCTGGTCATGTGGGTCACTCTGCCTCGGGATCTCTGCCTCCCCACAGTGGCTGACCGAGACAACTGAGGAAACAGCTCCTGTCGCTGGTACTACTGCGGCTATGATGGTATCTGCTGGGGCTGAAACTGCTGCTGCTGAAACCCGGGTGGCTGACTCGGTCTCTGCGGACAGTCATGTACCATGTGCCCTGGCTGGTCACACATAAAGCAAATCACGGGCGTTGAACACTACCTGCGTAGATAAGAACCACCGCACTTGGGACACCCGCCCCGAGCACCACTCACCGAACCCTGACGCTGAATAGCCATGCGCTGCTGAACACTACCTGACGACGCCTGCTGTGGCTGCCCCTTCCGACCCCAATGCTTCCCGCCAAAGCCCACTTCCCTAAGCAGCTTCTTAAGGTTCGAGCTAAAGGACGATGACTCTGGCACAGGAGCCACAGACTGCACTACCACGGAGCCACCTATTGAGAGCTGGATAGTACCCTGCTGCTGCTGTACCTCCATCGGCTGACCAAAACCTGCCTACACCTAACCCGCACTGTCCTCCCCTCGCACCTTCTGCCAATCTCTCTCCAGCGTCGCTGCTGCCTTGCAAGTTGCATCCAGGTTAGCCAGACCTGATGCGAGAAGTGGACGTCTCAACTCTAGCCTCAAACCACCGATGCACTGATCGGTCTTCACTTCCTTATCCGCTATGATATGAGATGCATAATGGCCCAACTCGACAAACCTGGCGCGGTACTGTATCACTGACATGTCACCCTAGGTCAACTCCATGAACTCACGCAGCCTCTGCATCCTGATGAAAGACGGACAGAAGGCACGCTCGAATGCCACGATGAACTCCTGCCACATGATCTACTGAAGGGGACGAGACTAGAACGTTACTTCCCACTCTGACGTCCACCAAGTCCGGGCCACTTCCTGAAGGCGATGCGTAGCCAACACCACTGCTCCTCCTCAGCATACTCCATCGCACTAAAGATCCTCTACAAATCACCCAGCCACTCCCTGGCCACCTCTGGATCTGGCTGCCCACTGAAAGAAGGTGGCTAAAACTACAAGAACTCCTTCAGCACCCGTCCAGGACCACCTCAAGATGACGAACCCTCGACAGCATCACCTCTCTGCTACTGGTCTCCCTGCTGCCACTACTGGAAGACATAGTCAAACATGTCTCAGAAGAAATCGTCCAACCCTGGAGCTCGCGCACGTCCAGCTATACTCTCTGGAATCGTGGCGCTGCTCGGCTCCTTTGGACCACTATTTGACTCTCCCTGTGGGAATGAGTCCTCCTCCGTGGCGCCATAACACACCTGGCATCAAGAAAACAATCACAAATCAATAAAACACATGCACCCTAAGCCAATTGTCGATCCATCAACTTGGCAAGCAAGTCCGTGCACATCATACCCCGTGCACATCCCTCACAACAAACTCCTTGCATGCTCTGTCTGCTATCAGCTGTGGAGTTAGTCCGTGCATGACCTTGATTGCTCTGCATAATTGTCCGTGTATGCATTGTTACAAGACAGTGTATGTCCGAGCATACACGGTTATACAACCTCTGCAAGTCTGTGCATATGCATCATGCCTCTTTTAGCAAGTCTGAGCATTCATCAACACCCGTGCATATTTTGGCTCACTGCATGATTGGAGTCGGTGTATACACTGTAGCTAAACCAGTGTTGCAAGGTCCGAGCACATAACAACATCCGTGCACTTTTGCTTGTTGCTTGTTAGAGTTCGAGCATACACTGTACCAGAGATAGTGTATGTTCTCTGTAAGTCCGAGCACACTGGATTTTATCCAACCCCATGCATGCTTGAAGTCAGAGCAGACACTGTAGCTAGCCAGTGTAAGTCCGAGCAGGTTTGTGTTATAACTGCCTTAGCTACAACAAGTCAGAGCAGGTACTGTAGCAGTCAGTTTAAATGCTATAAACATACTCCGTGCATACCCTGTGCATCTTTCTTCTGTTTAGTATATTTTTAACTGAACTAATGTTTGTTTCTGTGTTGACAGGTAATGTCTCATGGAAAATAAGGGTGGCACGTGATCCAAGGTTGGATGCAGTGCCTGGATCGTGACACGTGTAAAGTGGTATGGTGAGATGCTGCCTCGTGTCAAGGTTTCAGGGCGTGACTTCATGGAAGACACGCGCCCTTTCTGCTGCTGGTATAAAAGGGAGTTTTTCTCTTTCTTGGAGATGATGATCGTGCATAATTTCTAGAAGATCAGAAGCAGAGAAGAGTGAGTGCGATCCAGAGAAAAGAGAAAGAAGAGAAGAAGAAAAGGAGAATTATCAGAAAACAGAGAGGCAAAGTGAAGAAGAAGAAGAAGAGAGAAAGAGAGAGAGAGAGAGAGCTCGTGGAGAAGAAACTGAAGATCAGTCTCTACTGGACCTTGGATCAAATCCAGGCCAGTCAGCTCCGAGAGAGAGCTACATTTGTGCTTCCTTCTTTTACAGCTTCCGGTCGCTGTGCTTTCCACTTTTGTTCCTTTCATTTTATCTATTTCTTTGTTCTTCCGATCCTCTAGCTTGAGGTCGGGTTTCTCCTGTGGTCACAGGAGAATGGAGATTTGTTCTCCGGCTTTCAGGTGACTTGGTGTCACTTGAGGTTTCCCTCCTGATTTGGAGGAAGAGAGGCTTCGGTCTTGGGTTTCCCTCCTGGTTTGGAGGAAGAGAGGCTTCGGTCTCTGGTTTTCCTCCTAGTTTGGAGGAAGAGAGACTTCGGTCTCTGGTTGCTAGTGACTTGGTGTCACTAGTGGTTCCCTCCGGGTAGGAGGAATTCTAAACCTTCTTTAAGGTTCTGATCTCCCTCCTCTTCCTTTTACAGGACGGGAAGAGGAGGGTACGCATCTCTCTACTCGTTTGAGAGTTTGTTGTGCCTCGGCGCACTTCTACGTTTATGCTACGCACCACCACCAACAACAACCGCCACAGCAGCGATGGCCGCCGTCACCTACAGCCCCCAAGTCGTCGCCAACCACGCCAGGTTCGGATACTTGGCGACCCCGATTGTCTTCGGCGACTTCCCTGCAGTCGTTGGCTCGCCCTTCTTCTTGGGTGTTGTACCCGTGGTTGAGGCCAGCCCAGCCACACCCGCTTCAACAACTACTGAGGGTGTCAGGCCCTCCGCCTCAGCAACTGGCCGGGTTCGCCCGGTCAAGAAGACAACTATCGGGGGTGTCAAGCCCTCGACTTCAACCATTGGTCGGGTTCGCCTGGTCACCTCGTCACGGACTAGGGGCGTCAGGCCCTTTGTCCCAGCAACTGGCCAAGCTCGTTCGGCTGCTTTGACAATGGCCAAAGGTGTCAGCCCTTCTGCGCCCAGCAAGTGGCCGAGTCTTCTCGGTCAATCAGATTACTATTGGCGCCGCTCCTGCACAACGGGGGCAGTGCCGTCGCCGCAACAGTGCCAACTCTACGGCCGCCACCCTCAGAGGTGCTGCTCCTGCTCAACGGCGGCAGCGTCGCCGCCAGAGTGACACCAAGCCTATGGCAGGCGTCGCCAGCGCCGCTCCTGCCTAACGGGGGCAGCGCCATGGCCGCAAGGGTACTAAGCCTGCAGCGGCAGCATCTCGCTCCGGCAAGACTGTAATTGTCGGAGACATCCGCATCCGACTCGATGGAGACGAGCCGATCTTGCCACGGGACCGTCATGTCCCGACCATTCCCACCTCCAACCGTTTCGAACTCCTCCGACAAGTTCGAGAGAACGGAGCGAAGAAGAAAAAGCCTGTCGTATCGGCGAGAACCCAGGGCCCCTCGCAAAGGCCCAAGCCACGAGCTCCCCGATCAAGGATAGGGGGCAACCAAGTGGAGGAGCACCAGCTCCACCTGAAGAAGATATGGGTCACCAAGGAGGAGGCCCGAATCATAAGGCGCGCGAGGGCAGAGGAGCCCTTCCGCATGTCGGAGCTTCAACAAATGCGAAGCCCGACGAGTAATGAGGCCTCGACATCTTCGAAGTTTACAACTCAGCCCCTACGGGGGCAAAAGCGCCGAGGAATCGACAAAAAGGTGCGGCCGACCTCCCCGTGGGCCAGTTCTACGCATACGGAAGAGGATCGCTCCCCTCAAGCTTCTACATCCAGAGTATCTGTCTTTGACAGACTGAGGAAGCCGCCTAAGCCCGATCTACAACCACCCAGGAAGAAGCGGGTGGTCCAAGTGACCAATGACATTGTCAAAGTGTTCACCTGTCATCGAAGTCGGGATCGGGCGCTCTCTCACCGCCGACGGAGCAATCAAATGCAATACTAAACTAAGCAAAGAAATCTCAGCAATGAGAAGTGTTCAGGAGCTCACCTGATCAGCTTGAATACACCGATCCCGGCCGAAGACGAGGGTGAGTGGGGAGGCGTGGGTATGCACCCGCTCGCCACGCCGGTGTTGCTTCGACCTGCTCAAGCTATTACAACACTACACCTCTCACAGGAGGGGGATCTTGGGGTGGGGGTTAAATTACTTACACTCAAAACTACCTCCACGCAGGGAGGGCCTTCAGCCGGCCAAGCGGGGAGGGAAAGAATAGAGCGAGGAGCTTCAACGAATGGCGGGGTCAGTTCTGCCATCTTTCTGGAACAGGGGACAGGCAGGCGATGTCGGCGCTGCTGTGACCACTCCGAAACTCATTTTTTGACAAAACCAGTGGCCAACTCCTCGTAATTAGATCAGGGTCTTGACTGATTTTTTTGAAATTCCCAGGTTGTCAGTGCCGGTCGGGGAAGAGTCACGAACAGGGTCTCTGCTTCCTAGCTCTAACTGCTACAGAGCCACAATAGCAGGAAGTCAAGGCCACCACGAGCACTCCCGGACTCAGAATCGAGTGTGGCTGGAGTCGATGGAATCGTTGTCACGTCTACTTCGAAACGTGACCCACGGGAACAGCAGCAGATATCAGAGTTGACCAGAGAAGCCCGAACAATGATAGGTGGTCTATTGAGTCCAAGAGGGGACAGAACAACACAACCAAGGGAGAAAAATGAGAAATCATCGCTCCGGATTCCGAACGAGGAGCCGCTTCTTGGTAATGGAAGAGGACTTGCAGTAGAAGCTCTCAGCCAAGTGGAGCCTCAAGAAACATAGGAATAAGTCCGCGGGAGCTTCTGGAAGTGGCTTTAGGTTGTAGACCAGACCTATCCTGCGTAGTTGGAGAAGAATGGCTCTCTCCAACAGTCACGAACTCAGAAAGGATCGAGACCACTGCCATTGCGAAGAAGACAGGAAGACGCTTCCGACGGTACTAGTTAGGTCTCCAGGGACACCAGGATGAAGTTGGGGCTGATTCTTCAAGATGCTGGTACTCTGCTACCTGCGAACTAGGAAGTGCAGGTTGGAGATGGGAGGCGGGAGATGAAGTAAATGGGAGGGGAAAGGGGGTGGATGGGTGTGGGGGTAACCCTTGGCTGTGAGGGGGTCTGGGAGGGGGTGTTCTAAGGTGTGGGAGGGGGAGAATGGGGGCTGAAAGGGGGTCTAGTAGGTGGAGGTAGGGAGAGCTACGAATTTGGGTTGGGAGGGAGAGAGCAGAGGGGGAATATCACCCTAGTTTGAATATGGATTAATGGGGTGGTTAATGGGGACCTTGGGGATGGGAAAGGGTGTGTTGGGGAAGGGAAACGATGGAATGCGCGGAGGACGAGAAGGTCATGCTGGCTACTTTTCAACTTCAGGGTGCAGCATTGATGTGGTGGAGTGCGGAGTGGGAAGTTGCCTTCCATTCCCGACCACTTCGTCAGATCACTTGGGTAGAGTTCGTGACTACCTTTGACCGCACTTACAGTCCGGCCTGTCTTCGCATGGATAAGATGCACCAATTTCTATATTTGGTGCCGGGTGAAATGACCATGCTATAGTATCGGAACAAGTTCATCGACTTGGGTCGGTATGCGCCGCATATTATTCCTGATGAAACCTTAAAGACCGAGCAATTTCTCCAAGGTCTGTGAGATGAGTTGAGAGTGTTACTGCTCGCTACCCGTGTCACTGTCATGGATGATGCACATCAGGCAGTAGTTGCAGTTGAGCTCGATTTAGCTAGGTCTGCAGGGTTCACTCAGTCCAGTGTCGCTTAGTCAGTTGTGCCATTCCAGCAATCTTTTCAGCCGTCAGTGCCTGGAGTCCCGTCTGTTGTGCCTACTTCTGGTGGCCCTTCGAGGCGGATGTTTAGAAAGTCCAAGAAGCATTTTAATCATCAAGCATCTTCAGGTTTTGTGCAGCAGCAATCGGCGTCTTTCGATTCTGTGCAGCAGTTTGTTCCTCCGTTTCAGAAGCGCTGTGAGTTTCCCGTGAGTCAGCTGAGACCATGTCCGAGGTGTGGTGGCAGCCATCCCGGTGTACCATGCTCCTTACCGGTGGTTTCCTATCGCTGTGATCAGCCAGGTCACGTTATTCAAGATTACCCGATGAAGTCTGTTTCGGCGCAGTTCTCGCAGGTTACCTAGTCGTAGCAGTCTCAATTCCGTCTTCCTGCACCACCTCTGCCTCAGCCGTCATATTTGCAAGTTCCAGCTTCTTCTCAGCAATCTTCTGCAGCCTCCAGCCGGAAGCCGAGGAGCCGGATCACTCACATCACTCGTCCAGAAGCAATTGCCTCCAATCTCGTAGAAGGTATGATATTGATTTTTGGTCATCCAGGCCGTGTTCTATTCGATTCAGGTTCCACTCATTCATTTGTTTCTGAGGATTTCCTTGCTCGTCTCAAGGAGCCGGTGACCGAGTCACCTTGTGAACTGCTCGTTGAGTTATCATCCAGAGATTTCATGTCTACTCCATTCTGCCTGGAAGATTCTCCTATTATCGTCAGTGACCGGCAGTTGCCAGCAAAGTTGTATGCGCTACAGTTGGCCGAGTACGATGCGATTCTAGGCATGGACTGGTTAGAGTAATATCGTGCCGTGGTTGATTGCAGATCCAAGAAAGTCTACTTTTAGCCACGCGGGAAGTCAGCTTTCTATTTTCAAGGTACCTGAGTCTGTTATTCTTGCTTTCTATGGTTAGGTGTAATTCGTTTTCAGTTTCCTCCTTGTTCTTCCTTCCAGCCACCATGTAACCTCCTCACAGCCCGACGGCGGAATACCCAGCCATCATGTAACCTCCTCACAGCCACCCCCCGCCCTCTTTGTCATCTCCGGCCACCAACCCTCCTTCATGCGACCTCCAACTGCGCTATGACACCCTCGTGAAGCCGTCGCTGCCGCTCGTCACCACCGTCATCGTCGCCATGCCACCGTTGTGATGCTGTCGTTGCCGCCTGCACACCCCCGCGACCACGCCGCTCCCACCGAACCGCCCCTGCGACCCAACCCCTATCGACCACAGACGCCTTCACTCCCCTCTCACCGGTGCCGCCATATGCACGCCCTGCTCCCTTGCCACAACACAAACCTCACACCTCCCTCCGCGACAACCTCCGGTCACCCCGACGCCACCGTCGGCGACAACCTCCCAACGCCACCGTCGACCTCCCAGACGCTCCCTCTCTTCCCCCCTTCACGCCGCCATCTCTTCGGCCGGCCACGGCAGCCATCCCATGGTAGCGCCCTCCGCCACTGCCACCTCCACACCGCAGCGTCCTCCGCCTCGCTACCCCAGCACCTTCACACCGCTAGCGCACCGGCCCACGTTTCCTCCTCCCCCGCTTACCTACGACCGCGAACCGCCCTCTACACACATTCCCTGTGCCACCTCAATCGAACTACCAACGTCACCCCGGGTCGCCGCTGCCACTACTGGATGCCACCTTCGAGACTCTCCCTTATCTATTAGGAAGAAGAAGGGAGAAAAGAAAGAGAGTGAGGAGCCATATAGCATTAGCAGCCCAGCCCTGGTTCGACCTAGACAAGTGTTGTGAAGAGAGGACTAAAAAGAAGAGAGAAAAGAGAGAAAGGAAAGTAGTCCTCGTTGCAGCCAGCCAGTATCTGAGATGAAAGAGTACAAATCGAACTAGTGTTCAGATCTACTGATAGACCTTCCAGAACTTGTTCTGAAGCCATAGAGTGTTTCTCTTATTTTTATTATTTGTTCTTCTTTGCAACCTCGCATCTCTAATCTGTGTCTTGCTGTGCTTACAACAATGTGTCCGGTGTTCTGTTTAGAGACCGGAAGTGGGTCTTTGGCTATGCTCAGCTGTGTCTATTCTTGGGGGTCTGTCCCCAAGTTTTTGTTGCACTTGTAACTTGTTTTCCTTATCTCTCTGTGTGTGTGGAGCTTGCCGCCGTGTATGTGTGTGTGGGGTGGGGGGGCATCCCCGTGTGGTAAAGTCTCATCGATTTGGTGAGGGATGGATGTAGGTCTGCAGGGTTGTAGACTGAACCACCTTAAAAATCCCTGTGTTATGGTTTGTGACTTGTGTGATTGGTCCATGTTTTCTATCCCCATTCACAAGTTCATGTGTTGGCTTCATCATATGCATTTCAATTGTCTTTTTCATCACACACTTCAATAGTTTGTTCGAAACTTTTACTGGAGTTTCTTTCCTCCACGACCCACTCCTCATAATTTTTCCATGAATTTAGAAATTTTTTAGCCCCCCATAAAAATTCCTACAATTCCCTAATTTCTATCTGTCCACAGTGTTCCAGACCCGACCCCTGTCCACTCTAAACTCCACCAAACTTCCATACCTCCATAAAAGCCTACATAAAAAATATCCCCATTCTCACGACTTCCAGAGCTAAAACTTTCATGAAGACCACTCCACCCAAATCCCTCCTTAACCACCCGGTCAACCCCTATTCTCAGGAAACCCCACTTTTTGTCCTGTCAATCCTCATCTAGCGGATCAACAACTTCTAAAATCTCTCACGGCCAGCACTGAAGATTCAAAATTATTTCTCCCACCTGGGGACGAAGTATTTTGAAAGAACTTTCCAACACCACTGATCTCGTGTCGATTCGACATCGGCACTAGTCGCAGTAAAGTTTCTCGTCGGATCGCACGCTACTAAATAGCAGCTCTGGTTCGTGGACGACACCCGGTGAACATCCACGGAGCGATCGCCTCGCCTCCCGTGAAGCCGAGCAGCACGCCTCCACCCCCAGGACCACCCAACCAGGAACCATCGACGCTGCAGCAACCTCCCGGCTTCCCCGGACCGCCAGCCAGGACGTGGGCCCCACGAGCGCGCGTACTTACCTTGTCAAAGCGGCCCCGAGTGCTGCCCGTCAACCCGATCGCGTCACTCCCGATTTTCGTGTGTAGTCCTTTACCTCCCTGCGTGGAGTGGGCAGAAATCAACACTTCTGTAATAATTGTTAATTGATGTACCGGGAGTACGAGTTCGGCCGGGATCGTCTTCCCCACGCCCAGCACGTGGAGGTACACCCGCACCCCTCTTTAGTTAGCTAGTTAGTTGCTTAGCTAGTATAGTTCTTGACGCCGCTGCTAGTGAGTGTGATAGGATGCCTAGCTTGCTAAGATAATAACCGCTGTGAGGTGTGAGTGTGAAACCCATCCCGTGACTCGTTCCAAGCACGAGAGTGAGCCGACCACACAAGACTCTACGCCGGTTTCTCAACTGTGCAGATCGACTCGTTTCCCTCACCGGGGACGACCGTGAGCGAGTGCTTCTTGTTTTGGGACATTCTTGTCCCTTCGGGAACCATGTTAGGTGATGACTTGGTTGTATAGTTGCTGGTCGCGTCATCTAGTAAGTCGCATCGTGTCGTCTAGGTCATAGGATCGTGCTCTCATACCGAGTCTCATAGTCGTCCCGCATCAAATAAATTATTACATGGTTCCTCGGGGCTGCATGAATATTTCCCATCTCCTATATGCTGATGACACTCTAGTTTTCCTAAATGGTGAGCTTCGGTTTATAATTCGTAGATTACTTAAGTTTCTTCAGCTATATGAAACCTCCTCTGGCCAACAGATTAATGCAAACAAAAGCTCTTTTATCATCTCACCGATGGCACCCTCGACCACCATTCAGAGGATCCAGGCCCTTACTGGTTTCCAACACAAAACTTCATTAGGGATGCACCTTGGCATTCCTTTTTTTCCAAGTCGGCGCAAAATAACTCACTATAAACACCTGCTGGATAGGATCATCTCGCATCTCTCTTCTTGGAGAGCCAAATACCTTTCCCAGGCTGCGAAAGTTTGTTTGATTAAATCTGTATTGCAGTCCATCCCCATCGACATTGCCAGTGCTACTTGTGTTTCAAAATCGATTATTTACTCCATGGAGAGGCTCTTTGCTAATTTTTACTGGGGTGATATGGATACACAACAAAAATGGCACTGGATTTCTTGGAGTTCCATCACCAAACCATGCACGGAGGGCGGGCTTGGCCTGAGGAGTATGTATGACCTTCAAGTAGCAATCATCACTAAAAAAATCTAGATGATTCTCCACAATTCCTCCATCTGGTCGCAGTATGCTAAAGCCAAGTTCATCAAATGTCATTTTTTCTGACATAAACACTCCTTTTCCTATAGGAGTTAGCAGAGATAGATTCATCAAGGCTAAGGCTATCATTCTTGACCAAAGTAGATGGATACCTAGGGGAGACTGAAGACCCCTCGGACCTAGCAAGCAAGCAATGCACGGACTGGTGACTTCACTCAAGCGGACTCACCCGCTAAGCGCACTCTCATATCCGTAGGCAACCCGGTGATGGTGGTGAGGTCCGAGACAGAACCTCGCTGCTCCGGGGGGGTTGACTAGCCTAAGATTGAACCCCTAAGGGGCTGGGATACCCAACTCCGTGGGCAGCCAGCACGCCGAGGGCGTGGGTTGTAGGGTCACTCTCACAACTCACTCCGCGGTGGTCACTCAATTCGATGGAATTTTAGACCGGGCGCTCACCTCACCATCCAACGGCACTAAAGCGATACTAAACCAGCAAAGTAAAAACCAGCAAGGAGGGCAACCAGACACTCACCTGATCGGTGTAAAGACACCGATCCCGGCCGAAGATGAGGGTGAGCGGGGAGGTGTGGGTACGCACCCGCACGTCGCGTTGGTGTCGCTTTGACCTGAAATTTAAAATGTTACACCACTACCCCTCGTGCAGGAGGGGGTTAAGTGATTTACAGCCAAAACTACCTCCACGCAGGGCGGGGCCTTTAGCCAGCCAAGCGAGGAGAGGGGAATAACCGAAGAGGCTGGTTCTGTCCCGGTGTGACCAGCATAGGCAGAAACTAGAAGTAGGGCTGCGGCAGGCATCACCCGATGCTGCTGGAAGGCGGGGCCGATTCTGAGTCACCTAGGGGCAAGGTAGCAGTCGGCCGAAGGAGCTGGTGGTCGTCCGGAGGCCGAGCCGAGGTGCTGCACCTTCATCTTCTCAAGCTGTTCGGTTCTGCCCTGTCTAGGACTGCAGGACAGAGTGTCGGTGTCGGGACAGCCACGAGATCTTCCAGAGGTTTCCAGAGGCGGGACCAGTGCTGGATCATCTAGGGCTGATCAGGGAATGGACCTTAGAAGGTCGGCACCGCTCGGTGGTCAACAGGGGTCGCCACAGCTCAGAGTTCAGGCCTGGTCCGGACTGCCCCTGTTAGGAACAAAGTCTTGGATGGCTGTTGCAGAAGCTGCTCTAGGTGCTCCCGGACTCCGATCGAGGTGGGGTTGGTGTTGACGCGACCGTGGTTGAGGCAGCTTCGATGCAGAACAAACGGTACCACAAACAGAGGTCGGGGAAGAAATCTCTTATCAGAAGAGTGAGGGCCTGTCCAACCTGGGCCTGGCTGGACTAGTCTGCACGCTTCGACACCGTCGGCTGGAAACGGGTGCTCCGGAGGGCGATTGACCTCCTAATTCCTGGAGGCGATGGGCAACTTGTAGAAGTACATCTCAGCCAAGTTTCGCTCCAGGAATCACAAGGGGGAGGCCGAGGGAGCTTCTACACTGAGCCACAGGTTGTCTGCCTGGGAGAAACTGCGCAGGTCTACGAGAATCACTTCTGCGGATAGCCCCGAGACAAGAAGAAAGCGGGACTACTCTCGTTGCGAAGTTGACAGGAAGACGAATCCGTCGGTATATGGTACGCCCCCTGAAGACTCACGATGATAATGCTGCAGCCTCTGCAATCCACTGGTACACTACTGCCTGCGAACTAGGATCAGCTTGTGGATGGAGATGGGTGTGGTGGTGGGGATGGGCAGCAAGGAGGATGTGTGGGAGGTGGGGTGTGCGACCAGGGGAGGGTGTGGAGGCTGGGAGGGGTGTGAGAGAGGTCTCCAAGGGGTGGAGGAGGGAGGGAGATTCAAATCAGCAGAGAATTGGATTGACGAGATGAACCGCATATTTGATGTCATCCAATGCACTGATCAAGAGAAGGTGCATCTTGTAACTTTCCAACTCAACAAAGATGCTCGCACATGGTGGGAGTCGGTTCTGGCGCCTCCGGTCGATGCACCGCATACATGGGATGGTTTTCTTACCTTGTTCCGTGCCAAGTATTTCTCGGAACATGTTAAAGAAAGGAAGGCAGTGGAGTTTGCCTCTCTTCATCAAGGGATGATGATAGTGACAGAGTATGAACTATAATTCTCCATGCTAGCACCGTATGCATCTCATCTCTTTAGTACCGATTTATTGAAAGCCAATCGATTTATGGACTGGTTACGACCCGATTTTATCCAGCAACTTGAGACTTAGAATATCCGTACTTATGCAGAGATGGTCCAGCGGACTTATCTTTGTGAAAGGACCTTAGAGAAGGTCGAGAAATTAAAAGGAAAAGGAGAAGAGTCTAGCCGACGGTCTGATCGGCATTACAAGAAAGAGAAGTTCAATATCACGGAGCCTTACAAGAGCCGTGATAGTAAGAAGCAGTCCGGGAGTGGGAACAGTGAAAGTTCCCAGAAAAGTAAGAAAGTCAAAGAGGAGGAGAGGCAAGTCATGGTGGCTTGCACATTTTGGGAAAAGTTCGACCATTCGGCTGAGGAATGTTGGAAGTGCCTTGGCGCTTGTCTACGTTGCAGAAGTAGGGGGCATCGTATGCCAGATTGCCCCCTTATGAAGCATCAATCATCTGGTGGTAGACGTAAGAGGCAGGCTCACCTCAACGCTGTTCTAGAGGATGAAGAAGCGCCTAGGGATGGTGGGCTTATGGAAGGTACCCTTCAAATTTATTCCCATCTTACATTTGTGCTATTTGATACTGGTGCCTCTCATTCTTCCATCTCCACTACTTTTACAAAAATATTACCAATTGCATCAATTCCTCTACCTTCAGATCTTACTATTGCTACACCCTTAGCTTCTAGAACAAAGCTTACTAAGTATTATCCAAATAGTGAAGTGATAATAGAAGGTCATGATCTCCCCGCGAACTTAGTATGTCTTGACATGAAAGGTTACGATGCTATTGTAGGGGTAGATTGGCTGGTGGACCATGATGCCTATATTAATTGTCGAAATAAGACTATATCCTTCCAAAAACTAGGTCCTCCAAGATTTTTCTTCCTTGACATCAACTATAAGAAACATCCTACCATCATATCCTCTCTTCACGCTTGCAAACTTATATCACAAGGATGTGAAGCTTTTCTTGCTTCTGTTATTGTTACGGAGTCTAAGGAGATCATCCTAGTAGACATCCCTATTACAAATGAATTCCCTGATGTGTTCCCATCCGAATTACCCAGTTTACCACCCGAAAGGGAAGTAAACTTCACCATTGAAGCGCCGAGACCTATCCGCGCTGGAACCCCCCCTTCCATCTTGTTTGCTCCAACCCCACTGCGCCGAGAGCTTATACCCAACATCCAATTAATGGCGCGCCGAGATCCTATTACTTATTTTTCCCTCCAAATAGCCAAGCCGAGAGCCACACACTCCATGCCCACACCGAGAACCTCCCACGCCGAGAGCCCTCCGCAGACCTTGGATGAACCTCCATCATCCCTGCTGGGCTTGTCCAGGGGATGCCAATGAGCCATCACATCTGTCTCAGGAGATAAACTAATGGGGGTCGACCTCCCCTACATCCCATCGTCCCGGAACGGATATGTAACCCTGCAAGTCTGGAGGGCTCTGCCTCTGCATGAGTCCCGTCGGCTTCCAAAGGGGAATATCAAACGTTACCGTAAGGTAATTACACTGTTTAGGAGCCTCAGCGCTCTCCCGTTTCAACCATCATCCCGGCATTCCGTGGGTGATGGCCTATGTCCTCTTTGACATGACCCAAAATAAGGGGAGATGTTGCCGGAACCGTGATTTAATAATGACAACCCCAATAAGCCAAGGGAGCATCGTCAATACGTACCCCTTTCAGCTCTGTCCCTTGGGAAAAACTAACAAGTTGGGACGTCTCCTCGAAGACGTACATCGAGGGAGAGCACTCTAACCACTACTCGGATTCCATCCCGCCACTGCGTGGATGGTCTCCTATCCTCACCTGGCATACTTTGAAATAGGGGGAGATGCTGCCAGATTTGATCCGTTCATTTAAATAAGCTCATCATTTACATGTTCATTTACTATACACACATTAATATTTTAAATGCCCCCCGAGGCCTCCTACTTTGGCGTTTAATCAAGGGTTGTCCTTCTTAGGAAGGGTGTAATTAACACCGTAGCCTTTATGGTATGGCGGACTTCCGGTCCCAACTCGAACTTCATAATCGACTGACCAAGTCAGGTCGAGCGCACAATAAATTTGTCACGTATGTGACTGGCACGTCAATAAACAATAAATAAATAGATAAATAATAAATAATAACCTTCAACATGTAAAAAGTAAAATCGCGTCCACAAGCTTGGCACGCCCGGTGGGACCTAGTCTCCCTTCATCTTTATGCCAAAGCAGGAGGCCCGGCGGCCTCTCTTAAATTCTAATTGTACGTTAATCCTATTTGCAGGAATTAAAAATGACGAGTGGATTCGCTTCCCTCCACTTCGGCCAGTAGGTGGTTGATGCTCATGTTCGTGAGGGCTACCTGGCGGTGCCCGTGGCGTTTGGGTCCATGCCCCCTGCTATTGGACTGCCCAATTGTCTGGGCCTTATCTTCATCGACCTGCTAAAGGTTGACGACCAGAAGCTGAAAGTTGCTGCCAAGACATCAACAAGAGCTGTCGGTTCAAGGAAGAGCCGAACAACACTGGGTTGGACCGTATATCATCCGCCGGGTATATGAAGGGGGTGCCTACATCCTGGTAGACCATAAAGGAGTCGTCTAGTTCTCTCCCCTCAATGGAAAGCATATAAAGCTCTACCACGCAGCTCAACCAGCATTGCCAGAATTATTACCCTTTTCTTGATCTACTGGCACTCTGGCCTGATCAAGCTACATTTCTTGGCCTAGTGGCACTCCGCTCTGGCCGAGCCACCTTCCTTAGTTCAGTGGCACTCTGCCCAGGCCGAGCTACCTTTCCTTGGTTAGTGGCACTCCGCCCTGGCCGAGCTACCTTCCCTTAGTTCAGTGGCACTCCGCCCGGGCCGAGCTACCTTTCCTTGGTTAGTGGCACTCCGCCCTGGCCGAGCTACCTTCCCTTGGTTCAGTGGCACTCCGCCCGGGCTGAGCTACCTTTCCTTGGTTAGTGGCACTCCGCCCTGGCCAAGCTACCTTCCCTTGGTTCAGTGGCACTCCGCCTGGGCTGAGCTACCTTTCCTTGGTTAGTGGCACTCCGCCCCGGCCGAGCTACCTTCCCTTGGTTCAGTGGCACTCCGCCCTAGCCGAGCCACCTTTCCTTGGTTAGTGGCACTCCACCCTGGCCGAGCTACCTTTCCTATGTTTAGTGGCACTCCGCCCTAGCCGAACTACCTTTCCTCGGTTTAGTGGCACTCCGCCCTAGCCAAGCTACGTACTATTCTTTGGCTTAGTGGCACTCTCCCTAGCCGAGCTACTTTCCCTCGGTCTAGTGGCACTCCGCCCTGACTGAGTTACCCTCCTTGTTCCAGCGGCACTCCGCCCCGGCCGAGTCACCTTTCGTTGGTCCGGTAGGCGTTCTACCCTAGCCAGACCCCAATAGAATAAACAACTGCGCCATTCCGGGCCCTACGCCCGAATCGGCAAGAACTCCTCTTTTGCGTTGGCATTATTTCTTGCTAACAAATAAACCTACCCTGGCACCAGGCTATCCTAGCCAATTCATATCCAACGTCGCTACTACAGACCTTACGTCTGAATAGGCAAAAGATCCCTTCTTGCGCTGGCATTATTGTCTTACCAACGAATAGATTACTCTGCATCAGCGCAAGGTCCTGTGCCCTAACCAGTAATCAATTGCTGACATCGACAGTCAGACACCACGCCTCGACATGATGTCTACTTCTAAAAAAATGGGGTTAAAAATAGAGATATCCCGTCGACCTTGTTCCTGTATTAGAACAAGGGCAAAAAGGACTATAGCCTAGCTGTGGCAAAAATCCGTAAGGGCACTGCAGGCAAAATTGGGTACCCCGCCACATGAAAACCCAAAAGGGCGCGTGGGCAAAAGTAAGAGGGGGCTGGCTTCGGCAAAAACCCAAAAAGGCGCTTAAGCCAGTAAAGTGAAAATTTACAAAAAAAAGAAGGGAAGACCGAATACCTCGATAACAGAAGGTGGGTCCACGAAGCTGCCGGAAGTAGACCTTCTTCGAGCCGCAATCCACTAAGGCATGATGAGACTCGAGCCAATCCATACCCAAAATCACATCGAAGTCCTGAAGTGGTAACGCGTAGAGTCTGGCCGGCAAGTTCCGCCCTTCCACCCACACAGGCACCTTCTCAAAGCAATACGGGGTGTACACGAAATCACCGGTAGGCAACTCTACCGCCGAGTCACAGGACATCTCGGCCACCGGGTCCTCCACATTCTAAGCAAAATCCTCCGAAATAAACGAATGTGAAGGTCCCGAATCGAACAAAACACGAGTCGCGCACCCCAAAATCGAAAGAGTACCTTCTACCAACTACGACGTCTCAGTCTCTGCTCGGGTCATGTGGGTCACTCTGTCTCGGGATCTTTGCCTCCCCACGGTAGCTGACCGTGACAATTGAGGAAACTGCTCCCGCTACTGGTACTGCTGTAGCTATGATGACATCTACTGGGGCTGAAACTACTGCTACTGTTGAAACTCGAGCGGCTGACGCGGTCTCTGCAGATAGTCACGTGCCATGTGCACCTGTTGGTCGCACCTGAAGCAAACCACGGGCGCCAGACACTACCTGCCTTGATGAGCACCACTGCACCTGGGACAACCGCCCTGAGAACTAGTCACCGAACCCTGGCACTGAAAAGCTACCGGCTGCTGAACATTGCCCAACGACTCCTGCTGCGGTTGCCCCTTACGACCCCGACGCTTCCCACCAAAGCCCGCTTCCTTGAGCAGCTTCTTGAGCTTCGAGCTAAAGGACGATGACTCTAGCACGGGAGTCACAGACTGCACCGCCACGGAACCACCTGCTGAGAGCTGGATAGTACTCTGCTACTGCGCCTCCATCGCTTGGTTGAATCCTGCCTGCACCTGACTAGCACTGCCCTGCCCTCGAACCTTCTGCAAATCTCTCTCTAGCGCCGATGCTGCCTTGCACGCCGCATCCAAAGTGGTCAAACCTGATGCAAGAAGATGGTGCCTCAACTCTACCCTCAGACCACCAACAAACTGCTCGCTCTTCACTACCTCATCTGCCATGATGTGAGAAGCATAACGGCCCAACTCGATAAACCTGATGCGGTACTGCATCACTGACATGTCACCCTGGGTCAGCTCCAGAAACTCACGCAACCTCTATGACCTGACGAAAGATGGGCAAAAGGCACGCTCGAAAGCCATGATGAACTCCTGCCACCCTATCTGCCGAAGAGGACGAGACTGGAATGCTGCACCCCACTCTGACATCCACCAAGAACGGGCCACTCCCTGAAGCCGATGCGTGGCTAACACCACCAGCTCCTCCTCAGCACACTCCATCGCACTAAAAACCCTCTACACATCATCCAGCCACTCTCCCATTATGCTCGGGGCCTACGATATCTCGTACCGGCCTCGCTCGGCTATCAAAGGACAAGCGCTCGCCGACTTCATCACAAAGAGCACCATCCTGACCGAAGAGAAATCTCCGTCCGAGCCCGGGCCAACCTGGGAATTGTTCGTCGACGGATCCTCCAATTCAGCTGGGAGTGGTGTCGGCATCCTCTTGAAGTCCCTCGAAGGAGCAGAGCTACAGTACGTCTTAAAGTTTAACTTCCAGGCATCCAACAACGCCTCCGAGTATGAAGCCCTTATCTCGGGAGCCCGCATGGCCCAGCGATTGTGGGCTGAGTGAGTCAAGATTCACACTGACTCCCAACTAGTCGCCAGCCAAGTTAGCGGCGACTACGAGGCTCGAGAAGAACTGATGGTCAAATACCTTCGGTTAGTCAAGAACATAGCGCAGCAGTTTGAGGGATTCGAGGTAGTCCGAATAGCTCGGGAGGAAAATTCCCAAGCGGACGCCCTCTCTCGACTAGCTTCCTCTCTTGACCTCGAGGGTACTCGCTCGGTCCTTCTCGAAGAGCTCGAGCGACCGAGCACCGATTCGAAGCTCATGGCTATTGACTCGACCTCCCCGAGTGATTGGCGTACCCCCTATCTGTCGTGGATCCGAGATTCTCAAGAGCCCCCGACCCTCGGGAGGCCCGAAGATTGAAATATCAAGCTCGGCGATTCATCATATTGGATGGCACCTTGTACCGTAGATCCTTCTCCGGTCCTCTTCTAAAATGCATCAGTACTGATGAAGCCAGGCGAGCTATTCAAGAGGTCCACAAAGGCTTATACGGGGCGCACCAAGAAGGAAGGTCGCTTGCCAGGATCTTGCTTCGGCAGGGTTACTAGTGGCCCACTCTACAACGTGACTACTCGGCCTACGTACAGCAGTGTGACCGGTGCCAGTGATTTGACCGCTTGGTCCATCGGCTGGCAACAGAGCTCGCCACCCTAGCCAAGCCTTATCCTTTCGCTCAGTGGGGGATCGACATCCTTGGGCCGTTCCCTATGGCTCAGGCCCATAAAAAGTTTGTCATCGTCGCCATCAACTACTTCACCAAGTGGATCGAAGCCGAAGCCACAACGAGGATCACCGAGACAGTCGTATGGAGTTTCATCTGGAAGTCGATCATTTGTCGTTATGGCATCCCCTGGGTGATAGTGAGCGATAATGGTCGACAATTTGATTCTCATTATTTTTGAGACAGATGTGCCGACCTAAGCATCCGCAATCACTTCACTTCGGTTGCCCACCCTCAGGCTAACGAGCTGGTCGAAAATGCCAATAAGACTATCTTAAAAGGCATCAAGACTAGGCTCGGCAAAGCCAAGGGCAGCTGGCTTGAGGAATTGCCAAACGTACTTTGGTCACACAGAACGACTCCCAGAATGGCAACCTCCTTCTTCTTCTTCCTCTCGTGACCGCCCCCCTCTGCCCTCTCTCTCATTCGATCGCATGGCGAGCTCCCACCGGTTGCAGACGGTGCAGGGCGACGGCGTGGTGACGACGGCGACGGTGAGGCAGTCGTGGTAGCGTAAAGATCGTGGGATTTTGTGAAGGAACGAGAGCTTCTAAAAAGCGTTCTTCGCGATTTCGACGTCAAATTGGCGGAGCATTCGCTCCATTAAGGTAGGGTGACGCTCCCTAGCTCCCCGCATTCCTTTCCCGTGGTTTGTAGGCTGAGGTGAGGCTGTGAGACGGGGTTTTCATGCCGGGGAGGGTTTTCCATGATTTGGGGAGAGTTCGCCCGATCTATGGTTTTAGGCCGCGATTCGATGTTTCGATGGCTTAGATGCATGCTAGGGGTCCCAGGGGAGCTTCCTCCTTGTTTTCTCCCTCTCCCGTGGAGGTATGGGGGCGTGGTCGACGTGTTTGGGTTTCATTCACCATTTTGCCATTGGGACGATATAGCGGTCATCCCCGAGGCCGTTCTGAGTATAACGCGCCCAGGCAGGTGCGTTATGCTTCGCATGATTTGAGTCTGGTCTTCGTGGGTTTAACGGTCCCGTGACTGACCGCCATGTCAGACATGACGTGCCAGTGCTGGTGCGTTACGACTTTTTGACTATTAGTTTTTGACCGTTGGGGGTCCTGGTCACATAACGCGCCTGGGGAGGTCCATTATATACTATGACGCCCCAGGGAAGGTGCGTTATTCTTAACGCCCTTGCCTTCCACTTAACGTACCAGAGCTGGTCCGTTAAGGTCTATAACGCCCCTAGAGGAGTGCATTATAGTCTGTTTTACTCCGTAACATAATGCACCATGTCTGCTCCGTTATGTACATAACGCCCCTAGAGGAGTGCATTATGTTCACTTTCGTGACTCAGGGCTTAACGCACCTTTGTTGGTCCGTTAAGCACTATAACGCCCCTGGGCAGGCGCGTTATAGTCTGGTTTCCGTTGGGAGTGACGGACGGCTAGGTTGGACCGTCCATTCTCCAATGCGCGGCTGCGGCTCAGCTGTGCATCCTTGAGTGGCCGATGATGGACCGTTCATCGTCTGAGGCCTAGCCGGTGATTTCTTCCGTGCCGATTCAAGTCCCGGGTGAGCGGACCTCGATCCACGTGCTGACCCGTGGTCTGACTGATGCTAGGCATCATGTGGGGACCATGTGTGGGGTGCCATGGGGGGGTCCTGGGATGTGGCATCTTCGGCTTGCGTCACCATGAGTCGGTGTTGTACGAGGAGTGATCCTTGTACTTGTCTACTTTCGGAGTCATTTTCTGTGACTTCTGAGTCCGTTCTTCCGGTGACACGTCCACTAGTCGTAGCCTTCTTACGGCACGCGTGTGCTGACCCACCCGGGAGTGAATGAATTGGGCCCATTAACTAGTCTAATCAACCTAATGACACTCAAACTTAGGTAAATGACTCATTAACCTAGGTATATGACTCAAATAAAAAGAAAAGTACAATGATATGACTCAAATAAAAATATAAAAATTACATGACTCGACTCAGAAAGACAAGACGGACACAATGAAACTATGCCGATGAGCAATCGGAGCTATGAAAAAATGTGAAGGGTGAGAGATGCCCCCATCATACTCCCGGGGTGCGAAGAACTTGACTCCGTAGAGTATGGGTCTACCGGGGAAGAGGTCCTCCATTGTAGCTCCGGGCGAGCCACAACCTCCAAACTCAACCTCGCGTCCTTAGTCGGGGGACGGCTCTTCATCCTCTCGAGGTGGCTCGGGCACAGCCTCTTGCTGGCGATGGTACCCTGCTTGCCTAGTGTTATCTCCGTGTGCACATGTCAGACTCTCGAGCTGATATATGGAGGCTCTCCGAGGGTGTCACTCATAAAGGTGGGGGTAGGCTCAAGGTGCTCACTAGGATCCACCACGGTGCCCTTAGAGGGTGCTTGATCCGCCATGTGAAAAGTGGTGTATATCCCAAAATCCCATCGGTAAATCCAACTCGTAATCCAGGTTGCCAAAGTCACTCGAAACATGGAAGGTCTAAGTCCTCGTGCCCTCGATATGGAGCTGACCCTAGGGTAGAGCCACTCCAATGCCTCCATCACTAGGCTGCCTACTTGGAATCTCAAGTGGCACTCGCAAGCTTTTGCCCGCTCATCATGAAGCTCACCACTCGTCGTGACTTGCTTGCTTGTATGCTTATGTCATGCATCATGATGTGGTGTGGGTGTGAAGACTATAGAGTGCAAGGGTGGGCCAAGACAACCGAATATGGACCTATTATGTAATGCTGTCATGGGGACTTTGGTGGTCCTAGGTGGGCCGGGGCATCCGTAGGTGAATCTATCATGTATGGGGGTGACAAATGCCAGAGGACTCAAGCATCCATGAATTCTCCTAACATGTGTAAGACCATTGATGAATGAGGGAGGGCCATTACACCCGAATATGGACCACTCATGCTTTCGGTTTGACATGTGAGTGTCATGAATGAAAGGGCCCGACTTACTATTCATGTCAAGTGGTGTGTGGTGCCAAGACATATGCATTCCTACTCCAAAGATGATTTCCATGTATGGGGTTGCGGGATGGCCTTTGAGCTTCCATTTGAAAGGATCAAATGGATCTAGGAAGGTGGACATTATGGAGAGAGGCACTTCTTTGTTCCGTAGGTGAAGATCTTCCATGATTATGGGTTCACATATGAGGTCTGAGTCTAGGAGGTGGTCGGTTAGGTCAATCATGGTGGGTTGGGGTAGGGAAAGGTGGGTGGTGGGTAAGGTGGTTGGGCCACATGGGTATCCGTGGGAGTTCCCATGTTGTTCTTGTCATTCACCCAGATAACTACTAAGCCACTATTTCTCAACAGGTTTTCATTGGGTCAGATTAGTTCATTTTAACTCTGCATCATTGATAGTTAGATAAATTTTTAATTGGTCAAGGCTTTGCAAGAAGGATTCATTCACCCTCCCTTTGAATCTGACGCACCTAAACTAACATGGATTGGTTGGAAAGAAGTTTGCCAAGGGTAAAGAGAAAATGTCCGAAGCACCAGCCAAGCGGCGTCAGATTTCTATCACAGAGAAAACTCGCAGAGTGACTGAGGAAGAAAAAGATTCTAATACCTCATCCATGCAAGCAGAGTCCGTGCTTGAGTCAGCCAAGATTATCTTCCCTCGGTATGTAGATTTTCATGATCAAAAGGTAATTGATAATCAAGGGGAGCAACAGCCACAATTAGCTGAGTAGGAAGTGGCAGAGCATAATGAGCCGCAAGGTGATGAAGTTTTGCATAATGGGAATCTGGAAGAAGAACAATCAAAACAGGAGGTAGCGCATGTTCAAGAACAAATTCATCCAGAGCTGCAAGAAGAATTGGAAAGAGAGGTACAACAAGGACAAGGAACTGATGAATTAGAACATCTGTTGTTTTCAGATGAACATATAATGCTGTAGCTAGATCAACATATTGATCAGTTAATAGAATAGATAGAGCAGCAGCTTGAGCAACAAATGAATAGCTTGATATGCATGAGCAGGAAGAGCAGCCACATATTGACCAGGCAGAACTGCAGGCAGAGGAGCAGCCACATATTGAGCAGCACCAAGAGCAAGAAGGGCTGGAAGAACCATATGAACAGTAAAGAGTAGGGGCTGAAGTGCCATAGGACATTCATCTAGGTCCTGCCCCATATTATGGACCCTATCATGGACCTATGATGGGAATGGGTATTCAGCCACCTCTATCACCTGAAGAACCTCAAATTTTGCAAGAGTTTGTGGCTTTAAGTTCAGCAGGACCATGTTCAGCTCAAAATCCTTCTGATGTTCATCCCTCACTAGTAAATCTCCTATTGAATCAGTTTGGAATTATAAATGCTTCCTTTATGCAATTGAATAGGGCAGTAGACAAGATTGATGCCAGGATGATACATGTAGAATAAACAGTCAATATTCAATGGGAAAAATTTGTAAGGGATAAGTATAGATCAGATGAAAGGTTACATGGATTTCTGGATTCTTTACTACATGTAAGTGAACAGGCTGGTTCCCTAATGCGAAATCTGAGACTGAATCAAGCTGAGACACAAATGAAAACAACTTAGATGCTAGTTCATGCATATGACATTAGAAGGGAACATCAAACAATCAGAGAAGAATTGAACATCATACGCTAATAACAGCAAGTATTGTCCCAAAGAATAAACACCATGATAGATGAACACGGTCCGACCGCTTCCCTCGTTAAGGGACGTATCCGAGCTTGCCTAGAGTCCTAGGTCGCCTCGCGGGTCCGTCCTGCATCAGCTTTAGTTTTCTTTATTCTGCAGTTTGTTAACTCGAAACAGATTGCAAGACAGCCCCATTAATTATATGCAAGGCCTAGATAATTAAGTTTTATTCCGCTTTAGGATACTGTATTCTTAAAATTATTTATGTTAGCTCTCCATCTTGTTAGATTTCATGCTCCTTATGCTTTAAATACTTATTTTAAACTTATGTTATTACATGCCAAAACCTTATTATTTGTATTAAATTGAATTTTTCACATGGATTAAGAGACTTGTTTTATGCATGATTGATAGCTATTTTACCACGATCCCTTCTCGTCTATAGTATTTTCTTAAATACAAGGCATGTATTTCGGTACGATGTCATTAGATACACATTTGCACTTATAGGCACACACTTCTTCCTCTTTGTTGGATATTCCTTCCGTCGAACTAGGTGATCTTTTTTCAAGGCCTCCGTAAGTCTCTGTGAGCCTGGAATTCTCACTAGGACGCTGAGCTAGTTATACCCTCAAAGCCCAATTATCTAGAAAGCACTTACACTACCGATGTTTTCTGTGTTCTGGCTAGTAGCGGCCATCAGGAAGACCACAACTATCAATTAGCGGCCTCCCCTATACCGCATTTGCCTCTAGAAGGGGCGTACCCTGACAACTTATTCCTGATAGCGGCCCTGACTTGACCGCAGTTGTCCAAAAATGGTCCAGACATGACCGTTTATGTCTCACATGTTCTTAACCTGAGGTTTAACCCACGGGTTGACTTTCCTATGTTCCTAGATGGTCATTGGATTATCTGGAACCCCACATTATGTTTAATAAGTTATTTATATATTATGGAAACTAAAGAATGTGCCGTTATACTGTCGGATTCCTCCCATAGCATGACCTTGCTCTTAATACATCGTTGAATTCTCATACCTCATACTTGGTGCATTCTTACATTGACATTGTTATCATTGTTGAACTAGTTACATTACTGGTCGTACTTCATTCTTATATCTCGTGGAAGTAGCTTGATTTATAACGTGAAGATGCCGATCGGGCACTGATTGTGTCCAAGGGCTCGACTCAAGCCCCCTTGGCTGATTACCGAAAACATACAATAAATCACGGGGTATGATGAACACCGACGTCGCATTGCACTGGGAGTACTTATTTTTATATTAAAAAAAGTGAAATCCACGAGGCTATCTCATGATTGAATTATTTCATACTTATTACATGACATTATAGTGCATACATAGTCTTTACGGTTATGAAAGTGAAAGTGAAAAGTGAAAGTGCGTTCTCGTTACATGCAAGCATATTCTCGTTCGTGAAAGGCCATATTACATTCTTGCTTTCATCCCCGAGTTCTTGGTATCAGTTTACCGGTATCCGGATCTCCGAGTCGTTACACTAGGCGTTATCCCAAGGGACAACCCTCCAATGCTTAAGTAAGGACCATGCTATGTGGGGATCTACAGAAGATGGAGGAGAGAGAGGAGGGTGGGAACAGAGTGATTAGGCCTGGGGTTAGGATGGCACTTCTGGATGTGCTCGCTCTGTCCAGCGGGTGCTCGGAGGGCTCTCGCAAAGCGGGTGGCGTGCTCAGAAGCATATCCGTACCCTCCTCTGTAGGTGGCTCTCTCTATGTCTGAATGCTGGTGTCGGGTGACCATATGCACGTCTTTTCGCCTCTTTTTGAATGTCCTTGCCGTCCTGATCGAAGGTCCATTTATAGCGGTTGTCTTGGCAGTGGAGACCGATCCTTTAACAGGGAAGGGCGTGAGTCATGGGATAATGTCTCTCCGCGATCGTGAGGAGTTTCCTATTGTGCGCCCGTTTATTCGGGCTGAGCCGTCTTCAAGCGAATCTTACGGCGCCCAGGGGGCATGCTCGCCTTTTACTTGAGTAGAGGCCAATGATGTAGGGAGTAACGTTCAGTCGTCGGAGGGTCATTCGGCACCTGGGTCGATGCTCTTCATGGGCTGGCGAATCCTATACCTGTCTCTATTGGGCCACATGGTGTGGGCCGCCGACTGTCGGGGATCCGCTATGCATTGCGCGGACCTTGGGCCGACATGGGCCTGACGTTAACAGGCCACACATGGGTTGTGCTGATTTTACCCTCCACACTAGCCCCCCCACTCTAAGACACAGAGCACTTTCAAGGTTTGAGAAGCAGTTCCGGTGGGCCCACAAAGGGGGAGTTTCTAGGACGATCTCCTCGTATCAACAGGGTAGGTGGGCCCTGCCACCTACTCGGCACCTTGGTGCCCAAGGCATTGTCTGTTGAGGTGTCAGGCAGCATCACTACCATCACGGCGCTGCCGTTTTTCTCTAGGGGCACGGGTGCGAATGGTCGCCTAGGCTCGGCGGCGGTCTTTGGCGGTGATGAGTGCCCTTTTTCCCCTCGTGTCGCCTCTAAGTGGTCGATCCGCCTTCAAAGTCTTTAAGTATCAACACATGGATACTTGGGGAAGTCCCACCTGCTTCTCTTGCCTTCGGCGTGGGTGTCTATCACTTCCTCATCGTCTATCTTATACCTTGGTGAGGATTCTTCCAGGTTTCTTTATCCCTAGACCCATGGCCCCTCGTAGGAAAATCCTTCACACAGACCCTGCATCCTCTGCTGAAGGGGAGGTTAGTCATGTTGGTGTCCCAAGCACTTCGGGTGCCGGCCCTATTCGTCCTTGCTCTTCACCTCTAGTCACTTATAGAGTGATCTGTGGCCTTTGTGAGGCCTTCCAAATCCTTGCTAATTACGGGATCATGTTCCCAGCTTTTGATGATTGCCTGGGGGGCCATTGTTCGGGCAGTGTTAGCGTCCCAATAGAATCCTTCCGGGCTGATTTTCATCTCCCTGTGCACCTTTTCTTGAAGTCGGTTCTCTATTACTATGGTTGGTACCCAAGGGACCTCTCCCCCAATTCTTGGCGCATCTTGTGCGCCTTTGTATATATTTGTAACCAAGCTTCGGTTACACTCAATGTTTTTCTTTTTCGGCAACACTACAGCCTCCAATGTTATCTTATTGAGTCGTCATTCTTTTACCTTCAGGCTAGGAAGGACAGGATCATCATCTATGTTTCTTATCTTGTCTCTAACATCAAGCGCCGATCCGAGCGCTTTGTCTTCATAATGAAGGTAGGGGGTAGTGGCCATCCAAGCAACTGGAGTTTCACCACGAACATCATTCCCCCTAGGGCTGACAAGTTGCCAACCTCGACCGCCTAGGAGTCAAGGGCGATTAAAGCCATCCTTCGCCACCACCTCAGTGATGTCGACACAAGGCTTACACCAGTAGTCCTCTGAGAGTTGGGGTTGAGCCCCTCATTGCCCCATGGTACAATCTTTGTTGTTTCCTTCATCTTTTGGCCTTCCCGGTGATGACCTTTGTGTGCCCTGTTGCAGGGGCGCCAGTGTCGTCAGAGGTGCAGTACGAGATAGTCGAGCTACTGGTGAACGTTCGTCGGCTGTGTGAGCATATAAAGCCTGGTGCCGACCAAGTTTTTGTAGGAGCTCCCCGATAGGCTTGCCTTCGAGCCAGAGCGCTTACCGTATCCTCTCCTGATGGCGATTCCAGTGGATCGCTTGCACCTCCCTCCGACGTCACCGTCCACTGCGTCCATGCCCAACATTGGTTCGGGCACTCATGCGGCAGTCTAGAGGGTCGCTTCTAGGAGTTCATCAAGCACACCCTTCGAGATTCCTTCAATGGTGGTGGAAAAGTGTCATCGAGTTGACCTTATTGCGGTGGTGGCGCTGGATCGCCAGCGTCGTCAGGAGAAGAGGAGGAAGGCCGTCGCCAAAGCTCCTTCCTGCCAGACACCACCTCCTCCTCAACTGGGGCCTTCTCCGACCGCCAAACTAGTTGAGGTGCTGGCTCCTACTCCACCTCACCCGATCTCTCCGCCGTAGATGGGGTCTACCCCATTGGTCCCCGCTGAGGGGCCACTTGACAAGGGCAAGGTGCCTTGCCCCGATGCTGCCACCAGCGCTCCGCCGCTCGAAGACACAATGGGGGTCATCTCCCCTCAGTACAAGGCCTACGCCCTGATGGACAAGGGCGTACCGATGAGGGGCTGCATGGGACCCTTCTCCCCAGCGGCTCATAGGGAGTTGTACAATTTGGTGGTTAGGAACCTATGCTCGGTCGCCAGAGCTTTCGGCTTATGGGGGTATCACTTCCAAGGGATCACTCTACAGTTGACTGATAACAATGTGGCGCGGTCAGAGCTGGAGGCCCAACTCCATAAGTTAACGGGTGAGCACACTATGCTCCAGGGGCTCCTGGAGTCACAAGGCCGCACCCTAGCAAAGGCCGAACGTGATCGGGACGCCTTCCAGATTCGGGTCGGACGCTCCAGGTGTTCCAACGTGAGACGGCCAAGAGAGCTGACCCGACCGAAGCTCGGGTGGCCAACCTGGGAGCCTTAGTGACTGAGGCCGAGGAGAAGGCCTAGGCAGTAGCAGCCCCGTAAGCAGTGGCGGCCTCAGTTGTTGAGGAGGCCGTAGAGTGCTTCCAGTCATCCTCAGAGTACTAGGTCGAGCTGAACACGGCCGCCGTTGAACTTTATGATCTGGCGAGGGACCTCGGCTTCAAGGAGGGATGGACGACCGCCCTCCAAGCTACTGCTGACGATATGGGCATCTCAGTGCCGGCCCTGCAACCTCCGTTGACGCCGTTCGAGCCTGTGATCAGCCAGGGCGAGGAGGAGCTTGGCGAGGGGGAGCCGAGAACTGCTGAGCAAGTTGCTGGGGGCAAGCAATCAGCAGGCAAGGAGTTGGTCGATTTGACCGACGATGCTCCACCCCTTGCAGTCGTTCCTGAAGAGGTGTCCAAAGCACAAGACGTGGCGCCGGCTCATGCCACTAAGGGGGCGAGCACTTGAGGGCGTGCTCGCCGACGCTAATGTCTTGCCTTTTTTCTTCTTTTCCTTCTTGGCATCGAGGCACGTCCGAGCAGACGTAACCCCTTCGTTGTATGCCTTTTGCATTCTTGAAAATGGACACTTACCTTTGATGCGGGACGGACCCGCGAGACTCGAGACCGACTGGGACTCTAGGCAAGCTCGGGTGCGTCCCACGCGAGGGAAGCGATCGGACGTGCGCGGTTGAGAAACCGACCCGTGCCCTCGGCACCGGGTCGGCCCCTTCGAATTGGACTATTTATACCCCGTGGGAGATCCCTTTGGCCTTGCTAGCCCTCTACCAGCAAGGGTCCAGCCCTCTCCTCCTCGACTTGGCATCGTCGAGTTACCCCCGGGTTTAGGTGAATGTCGGGTGAGTCGGCTGCCAACATCGCCCCATTCGGTGTGCGACTTGTACTTGCTTGTGTAGGTCCAAGGTTGTTTCACATCAAGTAAGAAGGGCTCCTTGGACCAGGTGCTCCCCGAAGGGAGCTTTGCCAACACGACGACCGACGACTGGAGATGACACATCGGCCAGGCGATCGGGTTGACCAGACCCGTAGAGTTCGTGTCCCATATCGAGTGTGCTCACACTCTGAGGGAGATTCGGGAGGCGGTTGCGAAGGCTGCCCGTGTGCTAGCGCTGAGGCCAGAGCAGCTGATCCCCCTACCATTGACCCCATTCATGGCCTCAGGTGAGATCTTTCCCTTAGTATGTTATCTTAGCTTTATCCTTTTCTAAGGTTTGTGAATGAGACATTGTATGTTGTTGTGTTTGTTGACAGGCTCTGTGGTAGAGGGGGATCTTCCCTCCACAGGGACATCCTCTGGGAGCAGAGACGGGGGCCTTCAGCCTAGGAGGAAGCGCCCTCGAGTGGATGCTGAGGTAGCAAGTGCTGGAAAATCCTCTCGCGGACCTGAGGCTGGCAAACACATCGAAGCAGAGCTGGCTTTGAGTAAGCACCGCATTTGCCTCTTTGTTCCTAGTTGGCTTAGCCATGACATCTGACCAACCTAGTTTTGTTGGATTTGTTACTTGTAGCTCCACCAGAGACTGGCGTAGAGGTCGCCTTATCACCCCCTCAGGAGTGTAGATCTTTTTAAAAATCCACTCAAAAATAATAAGAATAAGTGAGAAAGATAAAGATAATAGTAGATGATGATAAGTGGGAAGGAGAGAGAGAGAGAGAGCACACGTGGAAGCTAGTAGGAGGGTGATCGCCAGAGGACTCACTAGCCTCAAAAGAAATAAACAATAATAACAAGGAGGGATCGCGATATAAATACCTTTAAGAGCGGGGGATATTGTGAGTATCTTCCTTCTCTTCCTATCAGCTGGCCGATGAATAGAGTTTCTCTTGATTGATTACCCTTGCAAGAAAGACAACAACAATAAAAGAAGTGGATTAGAAACAAAGATGTAGTATCAAATCCCAATATGAGTATAATGTGAAAGCGTGGAGATGAGCACACCTTATTGGCGTTTTGGCCTTAAACCCCTTTTCAAAGGGTAGGAAATATGATGATATGAATGTAAAAGGGGCATGCAAGCACTGCAAGGGTCCAGCCCTCTCCTCCTCGACTCGGCATCGCCGAGTTACCCCCAGGTTTGGGTGAGTGTCGGGTGAGTCGGGTGTGGTGGGACCTTGTTTGGCCGTTCCTTTCTGGGCGGCAGAATTCCCCCTCTCCACTTGTCCCCCTCCTACTCCAGAGCCAAAATTAGGCTCGGTCGAGTAGCATTTGGGGCAGGTGTAAGTGGTTCGAGCTGAGTGGTGATTTTCTCTGACAGGGGCCACTTGATGCGGCTATCCTGGAGATACGCCTGTTATGATGATAATTCTTACGAATTGATGTGTGGAGCCCCCTTTTTGAAGACTAGAACGTCACGTCGCTTCCCTTGGGGGTTTTATAAGCGTAGCATGTGTCGTCGTTCCTAACCTCCATCGCCTAGGGCTTTTCCTTCCATCATCTTTGCTTTCGTGAGAGGCTCATGTGCCGTGAGGTTAACCCAGAAGGGCAAAGAGTGGCAGTGGCCGTCGCGAAGCTTGTAGAGGTTATGGTGGAGGTGATTCGCCGACTTCTGCCTCCCCCTGAGTCATCCAGCATAGTGTCCTCTTCTTCCTCTTCCATCTCTCTTGATTGCTCCATGGCGGACCAACATCCCAAGGCCGAGGGGTCGCAAGGTGAGGTGACCGAGACCCAGCCGACCAAGGCTGCAGAGGTGCGGGATGAGGCAGCCCAACCCGAGCCAGCCAGTGGGACCCCAGGAGGGGGAGTACCCGGCGGGGATACCCCAATCCCGACGATTCCAGAAGGGACCTTCCCTCCTGTGGCAGGTGCCTTTGCCGTCCGAGCCTCCTTGTACCGTAGGTGCCGCTCTGTGACCTCGGGGGCAATTCGGGGAGGTCTCGGGTGTAGCCCCCCTTCCGTGCTTCTCGAACGAGTCATGGAAGGTGGCTTGATTGTGGCCCAGCTGGGGGCCGAAAT
Organism: Amorphophallus titanum; assembly: GCA_024336825.1. Taxonomy (NCBI): domain Eukaryota; kingdom Viridiplantae; phylum Streptophyta; class Magnoliopsida; order Alismatales; family Araceae; genus Amorphophallus; species Amorphophallus titanum. Next base: position 67,777 of record JANBPO010004388.1, on the reverse strand, counting down.
GACTAATCTGTTCGCTCGGGTCAACTCGGAGAGGGAGTCCCTGGCTTGCGCTCGTGGTGCATCTGATTGAAAAATTGAGCACCTGATCCGCGACCTTGAAGACCTTCGGCGGGAGGCGGCCTCGCTCAGGGCGCAAGTGGAGTCGAGCCAGAAAGAGGCTCAGGAGTCAACTGAGCAGCTGAGTTAGGACCGTTATATGGTTGAGCTGAAAGATATGGTCCTGGACGCAGAGCGCAAAGTGCAGGCTGAACTTGCCGAGCGATGGAAGGCCGAGCATGAAGAGCTCGATGGCCGGGTCTGAGAGGCCGAGCGACAGCGGGCAGAGGCCGAGGTCGTGCGAGCCGAAGTCGAGCGGAGGTAGTCTGAGGTGAAACGGGAGGCGTCCGATCTCGAGGCGAAGGCAGAGCTGGCCGAGTTGGAAGCGCTCGAGCAATACAAATGCTCGGAGGGTTACCAGGCGGCGCTCCAGCAGGCTGCCTTTGCTTACTACAAGCCGGGTTATCGTCGGGGCCTGCGGAAGGGGTTTTCCCAAGGCTACCGTCGAGCGACCTCTCTGGCCTATGAACAAGCAAGAAGGAAGAAGCAAGGGAGAACAAACCCCCAAGACCTACACAGAAGAGCACAAATCTCGAGAGGCACAGCTTAGAGGAACACAGTCTGACCACAATCACAAGCACATGCTCAGGAACGAGCACGACACAAGTGAACGCAAGTCTAACACCTCCAAAACAAGGCAACGTCACTTACGTCTCGCAGGAAAAGAGACACGACTGCCACAACAATAGACATCAGGAAAATGAAACGACAGACACGGCAAGCATCAGCTTAAACAAGGGAACATAGTCCTCACAGCTGACAGCTCGACAACATCATCGGCTCTAGTGCCAAAGGTAACAGTAAACACCTGGCACATAGGACACCAACGACAACAGCACCGGACCACAGACACAATCAAGTCAATCCTCACTCAGATATTACATTCGATCGAGTCGCAAGCTAGCTCTACCAGAAGAGAAGAGTATAGCAAATCCAACCGACAAGATCACGGTCCACATAGTGCCAAGATCGACAGACAAAATCATAGAGAAATAGCACTAAAACAACAACAATGATAGCACTTGCAGGATCCCGGCTCTGTACAGAATACAGAACCACGGACGACAACTGCAAGCTGGGTCACATCAAGGCATAATAATAGCTGAACACACGACTACAGGGGATGAGTTATGAATCGAGCAGCTCACCGAGAAAAGACCCACAATAACGAGAAAATGACAATCTCGGGGAATGCATCTCAAGGACCACGATAACGCCTCGAGGACACAACACCCAAGAAAGAAAATGCAGAGCAAAGGGTACTCAATCAGCAGGAATGCCGACAGATTTCACAATACTCACAAATGCCAATGCCAACACCAGAAGGAATCCAGTAATGGCACGGCAACAGATGACATCAAGGCACGGGAAGCCAAGATGAAGTCACATCGAGAAAGATAATTCTCTCGACTGGCCAGAATCTTACGACAACGATCCTTGACCCATCGGTTATCAGCCTACATGCTTCCGCTACGCAATCATACAACGCACACAGGCATGAGAGAGCACCTCGGTATCCGTATCTCAGCACACACTCGGCACCATCACAATTCATAAAAATCATAAATAGCATGCCATGAGTACTGATCCAACAAACAACCGATCACAAGAAGCCAAAGTGCAAATGAAGAGAGTACCAGCTTTAGCACAAAGCCTAAGGAAAAATGCTAATCTCAGCTTACCTTCACGTCCTGGAACAATAAATGAGCCTTCACAACACATCAGCCACTAGGCACGGCACGACAAATACGGTACGCAATAGCTCTTAACTCCATGACGGAGTCCAAAGCCAAGCAACTGTAAGATAAGGAGAAGGTCAGGCTCAAAAGAAATACTGTCCACACTTAAGCAGACACAGGACAAAGGCATCACTAAGACAGTAAACTCACCGGCAGCAAGAACTCACGAAAAGTGGAAGTTTGGATCGGGCACTCCTCACACGGGCGCTGCAGTTGGAACCAATACTAAGCAAGCAAATTGGAGCGGCAACCGCACGTACCTAGCCCATCCAATGGACCGGCTCCGATCGGAGACGAGGGCGAGCCGGGGAGCGTGCGCACCCGGCGAACATGTTGCGTCTGTGTAGCTCGGCGTCAATCCCTGATAATACAATCACTACACTCCACGCAGGGAGGGGATCATGGGGATGGTCAAATTATTACATGAACTACCCTCACGCAGGAGGGGGGAGCAAGGGGGAGGGAATCTGGTCGGCCGATCTGCGCACCACCTTGTCGAGATAAAGCCTGCTTGTTCCGTATTGTGCGCCCAACACCGACGTTCGAATGAGGTGCCGTCATCACCTAGACGAAGCCTGGTGGATGCTGAAGAGCTCCTGATATCCTGACATCAACTCGAGATCACTGGAGGGTGGGGATGGTCGCAGCCGATGGCCTGCACAGTTCTGTCTCACCGGACAGATTGGCGTGGTCGAAGTGCGTCGACTGGTACACTCACTATAGAACTCCAAATGCGACGAGACCAACTCGGAGGCATAGCAGACAGAGGGCACTATGATCCCTCAAAATCTGGATGCTTTCGGATCACCGTGCCAGTCGTGGTGGCTGAAATGGTCGGCTTCTGGTTCCTGGGTGAACAGCCAGATAGGGAAGTGATGGACAAGGTGGAACTTCTGGTGTCGATGTTGGAACGAGATGAAACCACCTGGGTTGGGTTTGTATCATCAAGGGGCACGACTTTTGAGAAGATAGCTTGATCCTAAATGGAGAGGAAGGGGACGTTCCGGGGTCGATGAAGTTGCAGTCTACCCTGGATGGATAGAAACTTCCAGGACTGTTGTAGTCGCAGCAAAACGGGCGCCCCGGGCGGAGGCATTGTCGAAAGATAGCGGGACCACCTCTGGATCGTTGGTGACTTGGAGACGAAGAACTCTTATGAAGGGATTTATGGCCGATTTGCAAAGGGGAAGATGGTACTACTGTTGCCAAATGGTACTCAGAAGCTAGTGTAGTTCTGGTGTGGTTGCACAGAATCACCTGGCGCAGTTGATGCCGATGACAAAATGATGCAGGACAACTTCAGGAGCATTTCAGATTCGAAGGAGGATGACTTTGTAGAAGAAACCTCGAGCTGATTCTTGCTTTAGATGCTACTAGAATGTCTACCAATCGAGCCTCTGGTGCTGTCTTGTAGCAGGGAGTAGCAGAAGTAGGTTCTGGCTCCACTGGGGAAAGGGCGAGGACGGAGAGTCTTCGGGGTTACTGTGGGCGAACTGAGCAGAGGGGAGGGCAGGATAGCAGAGGGGGTGAAGGTGTCTAGGGCATGGGGTGCTAGGGTTTGGTGACCTTCTATTATCACCTCACTATCCGGATAATACTCGGTAAGCTTTGTTCCAGAACCTAAGGGTGTAGTAATAGTAACAACTAAAGGTAGAGGAACTGATGCAATTGGTAATATTTTTGTAAAAGTAGTGAAGATGAAAGAATGAGAGGCACCAGTATCAAATGGCACAAATGCAAGATGGGAACAAATTTGAAGGGTACCTTCCATAAGCGCACCATCCCTGGGCGCTTCTTCATCCTCTAGAATAGCGTTGAGGCGAGCCTACCACTTACGTCCACCACCAGATGGTTGATCCTTCATGAGGGGCCAATCTGACATATGATGCTCCCTGCTTCCGCAACGTAGACAAGCACCAAGGCGCTTCCAGCATTCCTCAACCGAATGGCCAAACTTTTCACAAAATGTGCAAGCCGCCATGACTTGCATCTCCTCCTCTTTGACACTCTTATTTTTCTAGGAACTTCCACCGTTCCCTCTCCTTGATCTTTTCTTGCTATCACAGCTTTTGTAAGGCTCCGTGATGCTGTATTTTTCTTTCTTGTAACGTCGATCAGACCGTCGGCTGGATTCTTCTCCTTTTCATTTTAATTTATCGACCTTTTCTATGGTCCTCTCGCATAAATATGTCTGCTGGACCATCTCGACATAGGTATGGATATTCTGGGTCCCGAGTTGCTGAATAAAATTAGGTCGTAACCCGTCCATAAACCGATTAGCCTTCAATAAATTGGTACTGATGAGATGAGGTGCATATGGTGCAAGCCTGAAGAATTAAAGTTCATACTCCACGACTGTCATCATTCCTTGACGAAGAGAGGTGAACTCCATAGCCTTTCTTTCTTTAACATGTTTCAAAAAATACTTGGCACGAAATAGAGTGAGAAAACTATCCCACGTATGAGGTGCATCGGACGGAGGCGTTGAAACTGACTTCCACCATGTGCGTGCATCTTTGTTGAGTTGGAAGGTTGGCAGATGTACTTTTTCTTGATCTGTACACTAGATAACATCGAAGATGTGATTCATTTCATCTATCTAGTTTTCTACCTCATCTAGATTAGAAGAACCGTAGAAACGCGGAGGGTTTAAACTCTGAAAGTTACAATGTAAGTCACCAGCCCTTGCCCCTGCACCTGCCAGGGCCATAGTTTGTAATGTTTGAGTAAGGCCAGCAACTGTTTGTTGCATGCCATTCCAATCTACACGATGAGCCATTATAACAATGAGGTACCTGAGAGAAATAACAATTGTTAATTCTCATGGAATTAGAAAAAGATTATTCTTAGAACTATTAACTGTCTTATCCCGGGCTCTACCCAATCTCTCATGGGTGAGGAAATTCTTTACTTAGTTCATAGGTAGGGGTCCTTAAACCTTGGACTTATCCTATGACATGACATCTTCTCCCTAAGTCCAAAAATAGCCGAAACGATCCTGGCGAACTACAGCAACCACGAGTCGAGGAACTGAAGGGTAAATGGGTCAAAGTGTTCTCGACTCGGGAGTAACAAAAGTAGTCCAAAACTCTTCTAAAAGGATCTAAAAACCCAATAAAGATCTAGCAGGACCCAATAAAGATCCGCCAAAGATCCGATGTGTTACAGTCCTCCCCTCCTTTAAAAAATTTCATCCTCAAAATTTAAGGACCAACAAAGGTAAGACAGGGAAGAACAACCCGACAATTACAGACACAAAACACGAGAAACAGAGTTTAGAGGAACAACGTCAGACTGTTGTCACGAATACACACTCAGGAGTGAGCACGATCACAAGTGAACACAAGTCCGAAACCTTTGAAATAAGGCAATGTCGCTTACGTCTCACAAGACAAGAGACACGACTATCAGAGTAACAAACACCGAGAAACGAATCAACAGAAGCAACAGGGACAACCAACATCAGCTTACACAAGGAAACATAGTCCTCTTAGCTGACAGCCTGATGACATCATCGGCTCCAGTGCCAAAAAAGACAGGGAACACCAGGCACACAGGATGCCAATGACGATTACACGAAGGAACGACAGTAAAATCAACAACACTGGACCACACGCAGCATTAAGTCAGTCCTCACTCAGATATTGCATCTGATCAAGTCGCGAGCTACTCCACCAGGTAAAGGAGCACAGCAAGCTACTAACGAGACAATGGTCCAGCACAAAAACGTAGAATCATACGAAAATAGCACTTGCAAAAACAACAGCCAACGACAACAGCACCTGCAAGATTCTAGCTCCGTACAACACACAGAACCATAGAACACACTGCAAGTAGGGCCGTATCAAGACACGCGGTAGCTGAGCACACGACTACAGGGAGCAAGTCATGCATCAGGCCGTCCACCAGGGAAAGACCCACAATAATTAAAACCGATCGCAAACGACAAGAGAAGTCACAATCTCAGGGAACGCACCTCAAGGATTATGAACACACCTCGAGAGCACAACACCCACGAGAAGGAATGTAGAGTAGAGGGTACTTTATCACCAGGGAAGCCGACGATTTCCCCAACACTGGCAAATGCCACGCCAAAACCATAGAAATGACTGACAACGGCACAGTCACAACAATGTCTAGGCACATGCAGTTAAGACGGAGTCACATCGAGAAGAAGCAAGTCTCTCGACCAGTCAGAATTGTACGAAAAGATCCTCGACTTGTGGGTCGTCAGCCCACACGCTTCCGCTGCACACTCAACAACGCACGAAGGCATCAGAAAGAACCTCGGCCTTCGCATCTCAGTACACACTAGGCGTCATCGCAATCCCAGAAAATCGTAATGTAACACGCCTCGAGCACTGATCCAGCGAGCAACCGAGCAGAAAAAGTCTAGACAGATGTTCCTTCTCCCATTGAACTAGCGCGAGCTAAAAAGCAGGAGAAGAACAAAAAGAAGAATTTAAGGAGAAGGTTGAAACAACAAGCCGAACAATCCGCTGCCATGGAAGCCCATAAGGAGCTAACCCCCCTGCAAAAGCTGCAAAAGTTAATTGATGACCTTAAGGAATATGTTCCTTTTACGCCCACTAAAGTTATTCCCCTGGATAAGTATGTCCCGTGGGAAGAATTGGAGCGAAAGACTCAGCTCAAGAACTGGCTCCGCCAAATCTGCCGACGAGCACAAGTGGGCAAGAAGCTTCCCATCCTTGAGGAGCTTTCCATCTTTTACAAAGATAAAGAACTCACCATATAGAAGTTAGAAGAAATGTTGAAGAACTTCTCATGCAATATGGTATCAACACCTCTGCCAGAAAGCTTACAAATGCCAAGCGGAGACAATGCCACCTCTCCAGCAACTGGGGAGAGGATCACTATGGAGACATACCACCACTGTAACGCAGAACTCCGAAACTGCGGCCGCGACAAAGGCCGTGGACGTGGAAAGCATCTGGGATCCTCTAATGGCGAGAATGCTAATTCAACATACCCTCAGAGGGTCATCGTCTTCCGGGGAGAAGACTTAGGTCCTATTCCCCATATTTAAGTTCGGGCTGACACCTTCTTCTTCGACCCGTCAGACGAGGAGGATGATCCAATGAAGTCACTCCCACAGAAAAGGCCTATTAATCCAACTCAAATTCAAGGTGGGGCTTCTACCTTCTTCGATCTGTCAGATAAAGAAAATGAGCCAGTAAAGTCGGTCCCACAAGAAATGGCAACTGATCTAGATCAAGTAGGTTCCGCAGACAAAGACAATGTTGAGCCGCCTCCTCCAGAGGAAGATTCCCTGGCTCTATTATTCCAAGAAGAACCAAATGATCAAGGGAAAGTAGAGCCAAGCAAGAAGCCCGACCATCAACCCAAACCTCTCTCGGAGATGATCCCTTCGCTAGATCAAGCTCATGCGCGGGCTGATCATAAGATCATCCAGCATATGAAGTGGTTCCCAACCAATGTCACCATATGGGAAGCCATTGTTTGGAGTAAAGAGCTAAGGGAAGCCTTCAAGTCCGAAGTAAATTAACACCGACTCCATGATTTCTTTGACTCTCAAAGCTGAATTCTTTGAACTAAGTAGTAATGTTATTGTTGTGCCATGTGATTTTGATGATGTCTAACACTATGAATCATATTATGATCATGGTTTTTGATATCATGAATTTGATGTGTGCTGGCTAATGTCCATATGTTTGCTAATGCCTTGAACAACATTTTCATATGAAGGCTTGAAGAGTTGTAATGTCAATGCTATGAATGCTTGAACTGTTATGTCTGTATGTGAAGAATTCAGCTAAGCATAAGCATGGCAAGCCTCCACTCCCCTTGCATTGCAGCCCTCTCTTCTTGCTCCGACGGTCACCACAAGGCTCCAGCAGAAGTGCTGTTTGCAGGCAGACAATAGGCCCCTTGAAGATCGCATTGTCTCCGGCATCTCCCCACATTTTCTGGTGGTAATGCATATACCACTGGAAAGGTCTTCCAAAGTGCTTTCCAGGGGCGGTGGTTTTGTCCTCATCCGAGCTCGAAGCTGTCCACGGCGGCGATTCTCCCCCGACTGCGCAAGAGCTCCCAAGAGGAGGACCTGAGCCCAAGTAAAACGTCCACCACGACCTCTCCTCATAAGATCTGGATGTGAAACTTGGCTGGGAGTCACCTCTCCCTGTCTTCTTCCAACTCCAAGAAGCGGAACGGCGTTCGGACTCCGGAGGTAGAAGTTCTGAATTTTCTCCTATAGTTGCGCAAGGTTGGTCTCTCTGTTCCTGAACAGACAACCCTCCACCTTTCTGGACACCACGTTCTACTCCGACATCTTCAGAGGCTGCCGTCGGTGCCATCTGAAAGAAGACTCGTCCACGGTCTTTTCAACACCACCCCCGCCTCCATCCGAGTTCGGGACTATCCGTGGCGCCTCTATCTTTCAGCAGTAGCACCCTGGGAGTAGTCTGTGCCAGAGCAGTCCAACCCAGTTCCAGAGCCTGCCCCAGCCAGCAGTCACATCACATTGATTCCAAAAAATTTGCGCTTCCTCCTGGGTTAGACAGGAGCGTTTTGGCTCTAACATCGTCCCATTTGGAGTTCGTGAGCGTCCGTGGCGGCGTATTCTTCCTTCAGCAGTAATGCGGTTCCAGCCCCGGGCAGCACCGACAAGGAGCCTGATCACTCCATTTCTGAGCTCCATCCCTTCCCCCGCTTGGCCGGCTGAAGGCCCCTCCCTGCGTGGAGGTAGTATTTTGATTGTAACACTATCCCCACCCCAAGAACCCCCCTCCTACAAGAGGCGTAGTTCTATACCCATATTAATTTCAGGTTAGAGCATCACCGCCATGGCGTGCGGGTGTGTCCCCTCGCCTCCCCGCTCGCCCACGTCTCCAGCCGTGTTCAGCTTCTTCACGCTGAATAGGTGAGCCTCGGGACCCTTTTTGCTGGTATTCACTTGCTAGTATAGTATTGCTTTAATTGCCCGTCGATGGTGAATGAGTGCCCGGCCCAAATTCTATCAAATTGTGCGACCACCGCGGGGAGAGTTGAGAGAGTAACCTTACAACCCACGCCCTCGGCGTGCTGGCCGCCCATTGGTTGGGGCATCCCAAACCCTTAGGGATTCAATATCTAGCTGAGCCAAACCCCGAAACAGCGAGGTCCCACTTTGGACCCTCATCCCCATCGCCGGTTCGCCTACGGGCACGAGTGTGCGCCTAGCGGGTGAGCCCGCTCGAGTGAAGCTACCAGTCTGGACACTCACTCCAACCTCTTCTGCTCCATTCTCTTGGCCTGGAAGTGCAGGTTCTGCCTTCCTCTTCACTATTTTGCTGCCGAATTGCTTCGATTTCATCGACAGGCTCCAGTCCAGTTGGTCTCCAATTCATACACCTTCATATTCTCCTTCATTTTCCTTTGCTGTTCATGTGGGATCGAGCCTTCGCTGGATCTCTTCCACGCCTTCTTTGAGTTGAAGGACCATGCCCATGTGGGTAAAGGCTTCTTCTATCTTCAGGCGAAGAGGGGAAGGAGCTGTGTAACCCTCTCCCCCCAAAGACTCTTCTCACAAGGGTTGGAAGACCCAGTATTTCTGGGTGGGTGCAGCCCTGGATAGCGGTACCTGGAACTTCCTGTTGATCCCCAACTTTCATCCAAATATCCCTCCAAAGTCGGCTGTGATTTCCCCGGAGGTAGAGAAGAAGGCTGCCCTGCTTCAGGAGAATCGCCGATCCACCACCGAGTTGATGACTGAGGCCAACATCGAGGAGTACCCATCTCGGATGGTGAAGCCTCCAAGTAAGGGCTTCAGGGCCTTGTATTGATGTTGGGTCAGATTAGCCAGCTTTTTACTAACGGCTTGCTTTTCTTTGCTCAGATTCGAGGCGAGAAGCCAATGAGGAGGCATCGCCGGCCAAGGTAGTGATCCTCGACGAGGAGGAGGCGTCTGCTCCCGGCGGACCTTAGGATCTCGGGAGTTCTTCCGGTGCCCGGGACAAGCGCAAGCAGATCACTCAGGATGGGACTTCTGAGCATCGCGGGGCCAAGTGCAAGGACCCCATGGAGAAGGTGTTGAGGTCCTCGATGAAGGCCGTGGCTGCCAAGAGAAAAAGGGCGAGAAGGGCGGAGGTCGCTCACTTAGTCGAGGGGGGCACTCAGTTGGCCATCCCGTCCACTGAATCCGAGGGGGCCGCTATCGCCGGAGGGGTTGTGGCCGAGGTGGGTGCGTCTCAGGCGGGGGCGACTGCGGCTGGTGTGCCTACCGAGGTTGAGGGGGCACAGGACGATGGGACCCAATCCAAGCCGATCGAGGCCGAGGGGTCGCATGGCGAAGCTACCCAATCCCTGCCGATCGAGACCACAGAGGTGCGAGGGGAAGCGACCAAGCCTGAGCTAGTCGGTGGGCCCCCAAGAGTGGAAATACCAAGGGGGGTTCCCCGATCCCTGCTACTCCAGGGAGGGCCATCCCTCCTGCGATAGTGATGTGACACAACCTCGGACCTACTAGCAAGCACAATTCGCGACACAAACGGGCCGTAATTGGCGGCCGACTCACTCGACACTCACCCGAACCCGTGGGTGACTCGGTGATGCCGAGTGGAGGATGTGGGGGGCTGGTCCCTTGCTGGTAGAGGGCCAGCAAGGCCAGAGGGTCTCCCAAAGGGGATACCCAAAAATAGCCTAAAAATCTATAAAAATCACCTAAAATCACGGGATAAATTCTAGGCCCGGACCACTAAGGATCCACCAAAACACGGGCGTTACAGTCCCCCCCTCCTTAAAGAAATTTCATCCTCAAAATTTACAAGGAAGAACAAGGATGAAACTCGAAGGAAACTACACCTAACGACAGAAAACGAGAAAGACAGAATCGGGTACCTTGAAAATAGAAGGCTGATTTCGCGCGTGGTTGAAAGTAGACTTTCTTGGATCTGCAATCAACTACGGCACCATACCGCTCTAACCAGTCCATGCTCAAAATCGCATCGTAATCGGCCAACTGTAGCGCATACAACTTCGCTGGCAACTGCCGGTCACTGACGGTAACATGAGAATCTTCCAGGCAAAATGGAGTGGACATGAAATCTCTGGATAGTAACTCAACGAGCAACTCATAGGGCGACTTGGTTACCGGCTCCCCGAGACGAGCAAGGAAATCCTCAGAAATAAAGGAATGTGTAGCACCTGAATCAAATAGAATGTGTGCTGGATGACCAAAAAGTGAAACCGTACCTTCTACGAGGTTTGACGCAATGGCTTTTGCACGAGTGATGTGGGTAATCCAGCTCCTCGGCTTCCTGCTAGAGGCTGCAGAAGATTGCTGGGAAGAAGTTGAAACTTGCAAATAAGATGGCTAAGGTGGAGGTGGTGTAGGAAGACGAAATGGAGACTGCTGTGGCTAGGTGAACTACGAGAACTACACCGGTACGGACTTCATCGGGCAATCTCGGACAATGTGACCCGGCTGATCATAGTAATAACAGACTACCGGCAAGGAACACGGTACACCTAGGTGACTGCCACCACACCTTAGACATGGTCTCGACTGACTCACGAAAACTTCTCGGCACTACTGAAAAGGAGGAACAAACTACTGGACAGAATCAGAAGACGCCGATTGCTGTTGTACAGGACCTGAAGATGCTTGATGGTCAAATTGCTTCTTAGACCTTCTAAACATCAGCCTCAAAGTGCCACTAGAAGTAGGCGCAACATACGGAACTCCAGGCGCAGATGGCTGAAAAGATTGCTGAAACGGTATAACCGACTGAGCAACACTGGACTGAGAAAACCCTGTAGACCTCGCCAAATCAAGTTCAATCGCGACAGCTGCCTGATATGCATCATCCATGACATTCACGCGGGTAGCAAGTAGTGGCACTCTCAATTCGACTTTTAAACCACAGAGAAATTACTCGGTCTTTAAGGCTTCATCAGTGATAACATGCGATGCATACAGACCCAACTCAATGAACTTGTTCCAATGCTGCAACACGGTCATCTCACCTTGAACCAAATCTAGGAATTGGTGCATCTTATCCATTCGAAGATAGGCCGGACTGTAAGTGCGCTCGAAGGTAGTATATGACTCAAATAAAATAAAAATTACATGACTAGACTCAGAAATACATGACGAACACAATGGCATACACCGACGAAGAATCCAATCTTTGAAAAAATGTGGAGGGGCAAGGAATGCCCCCATTAGCATGGGGTAAGGTCAGTGTACATGCGGACTAAGGTCAGTGTACATGCAGATTAAGGTCAGTGTACATGCAGACTAAGGTCAGTGCACATGGGCTAAAGGCAGTGCACATGCAGACTAAAGTGAGTGCACGTGGGCTAAAGTCAGTGCACATGCAGACTAAGGTCAGTGCACTTGCAGACTAAGGTCAGTGCACATGGGCTAAAGTCCGTGCAGATGCAGACTAAGGTCAGTGCAGGGTCCATACAAGGCTTGTGCAAGGCTTGTGCATGCGGAAGGATAAAGTCTGTGCATGGTCCGTGCACGTACAGACAGGGTCCGTGCAACTATTAGCCAAGTCGGTGGACATGCAAGCAGGGTCCGTGCAGGGTGAAGTCAGTGCATGTTTTGAACAAAGTCCATGCAAAGCAAGGTGAAGTCAGTGCATGTTCTGAATGAAGTCCATGCAATGCGAGATGAAGTCAGTGCATGTTCTGAATGAAATCCATGCAATGCAAGATGAAGTCAATGCATGGTCTGTGCAAGGCTTGTGCAAGGCTTGTGCATGCAGGAGGACCAAGTCCGTGCAGGTTTGCACGGGGTTGGAGATGCAAGGGGGACGAAGTCCGTGCATGGGTTGCACGGGGTTGAAGTTGCACGGGGTTGGGGTTGCACGGAGTTGAAGCCGTGAGGAGATGAGTGCACCGGGGAAGACCATGGGAGTGCCGATGAATGACGGGGGAGAGCGTGCCGACGAAGAGGTGTACCGGCAAAGGGTGAAGTGGCAGGTGTACCGATGAAGGGCTTAACAACAACAAGAGGGAGGGGTGTACCGCTCAAGGAGTGTGCCGGCAAAGCGAAATAAAGAGTGTACTGGTGAAGGGACCCAAGGGCATGCCGTGGAAGAGTTTAGGAGCGTGTCGACGTAGGGGGGTTTAAGAGCGGTCTGCACTGGTGAAGGGCCCACTCCTCCTTCATCCTCTTAAGGCCTTTCTTTTCTTCTTTTACCCTTCTCTTCCTCATTTTCTTAATTGATTTTCTATGTGATTCCTGAGGGGTCCCTTTTCCTGTCTCTTAACCATTCTCTGTTCGTTTCTCCCTCTAGTATGGGTGCTCAAAGCACTCAACCATTGTTCAGTCTGGTCCTCTTCATGTTGCCCCCTAGTTCCTTTCACCTTGGTTAATGCATTTTACTATTGATTATTTCATTTGTTTGTTGCCCCCTCTAGTCTTTTAGCATATTATTATTTTTTATAAAAATTCGGCAGCATCTCCCCTTGACCCGGGCGTAAGATAGATGCAGGGAACATGCCCAAAGCCCAATAACAACATGGGGCGTCCTTCTAAGGAAGGGAGGAGCCCAATAACAGCAAGTGGGCAAGGCCCAAGAAACCGAAATAGGAAAACTACAATGAAGGCCAAAAGATATGGGGCATGTAACTCTGACGGAGAACGTCATGGACACCGGAGACAGCAGGGCTTCACCGGTGGTCGGGAGCACGAGGGGGATGGGTGGCCCACCCAGAAGGTGAGCCTGGATGGGCCCCCACCTTGGACATGAGCTCATCAGCTAACGAGGCTTCAAACAGGGGCCGTAGGTAGGCCAGGGCCACCGACGGTCGATGAGAGGTGGACACGACGAGAATGGGAGGGCCACCAGCGGGGGACGACGGGCAGCCGGCCTGCAGAGTAGAGAACTTAGACACCGAACAGCCATAGAGCAGATCAGGTGACAGCATGCCGGCAACGGCAAAACCAGGAGCTCTGCCATGCACGGAGGAGGCACTAGCAGAGGGCGGGAGGACGCCGGGGTGAGGACAGCACCAGCAGTAGAAGATCCAACGAGGGGGGAGGCACTGAAGCCTGCTGGAAGAGGATCGCGTGACGGAGAGAAACCCACGAACGGTTGCATGACGGAGAGGCGAAAGATAGTAGGAGAGACGCCATGGCCACTACATGAGAGCATCCACAGGCCCAAGGGGAGGCCGAAGGAGATTGCAAGGGAAGAGGCCCAAAGCAGGCAGGAAGGCACCCTACGCCAGAGACGGTAGGAGAGACTGGAGGGATGAGGGCGAAAGGAGTTGACATCCTCCAGTCAATATTGTATTTTTCTACAAGTCGGTAGACCTTCTGGTTGCGGAAGTGGCTGCCGTTGTCTGAGATAATTCGATCGGGAGTACCGAATCGAAATATAATATTATAGCGGACAAATCTGGCGACGATCTCCCCGGTGACCTCCCTCAAAGCAACGGCTTCGGCCCAGCAGGAGAAATAATCAGTCGCTGCCAAGATGTAGCCTGTGGACGAGGTGGACAAGGGGCCCACGATGTCCATTCCCCATTGGGCGAAAGGCCAGCTGGGCACTGTAGGATGCAGTGGCACGGGTGGCCTCCTGGGTATCGTGGCATGCTCCTGGCACCTCTGACACGACTTAACGTACTTACAGTAGTCGTCAAACATCGTTGGCCAATAATAGCCAAGCTTCTTTATGTCAATTTTCATTTTCAGCCCCACCTGGTGTGCACCGGCTGCTCCGGCGTGAACCTCCTTCATAACTCTCCAAGCCTCTTCAATGGACAGGCATCGGAAGAGTAGCTTTTGCTTGGCATCCGCCACAATTCGAAATAGTATCCCATTTCGAAGCTCATAAGAGTTCTTTGTTCTGATCAGTCTAATCTTCTCTTCCCTTTGCTTGGGTAGTTGTCGGTATTTGAACCATTGCATAAGAGGGTGCCTACCCGGAGCGGACCATTCGTCTGTTCCGGATGATACTCTAAACCTTTTCACCTACTCTTCTACAAACAACCTCACTGACGGCACATATGGCTGAAAAGACATTCGCTATTACCAACAAAATCGGTTTGAGCACCCTCCGGATACCGTCACGCAGTGGAGTGAGTTCCCCATCCTCTCTCTGAAAGGGTGGACGCTCTCCTGCTAATACGGGCTGTCCGCATGGGGATTGCTAAAACTGCTACCAACTCTCTATAAGGCAATGATAATGTAATAAGTGAAGAATAGAAACACATGAGACCAGCATAAAATTTCTTTTGTCATATAAAGAAGAAAGGAGTACAAAAGTATTCCTCGAAAGGGAATGATATTGTAAAAAGAAAAAAAAGAAGGGGGACATTCACTGGCGTCGAAATATGTCCTCGAAAGCTAGAAGGCCCACATGCGGAGCAGCCCTCAAGTCATGTAAATGAGCCTCCTCCTCCTGTAGCCGAGCAGACTCGTCTTGAAGAGATGCCACCTGACCTTCCAGCAGGGCTACTTCTTCGGTGAACTGTGGCCGAGAGGATGCTATCTGTGGCAATTCAGCCCAGAGACTAGCCAGTTTAGCCTCCAGAATGCTCATTCGGTCCCGTATGGACTGCTCCAGCTGAGTCAAAGCCTGCAGTTGGCCTTGATGCTCCCAAAGCATGAAGCTCATCTTCTCTAGCTCAGATCGGCACTCCACCTTATGCAACCTCAGAGCTACCAGCCTGTTAGTCAAAACATGTGCCAGGAAATCCCGGTGGTGCACAAATTTTAGTAGCAACAAGACACGCTGGGCCTATGATTCTAAGGGACAGCCCATCACCTACAGACCAGTGGTGAAGCGGTTGGCTATTTCCTTCAGTTGCAGATAAGTTAGTCGAGACTGAGACTCCACCAACTGGCGCAGCATGTCCAAGTTCTGCCATACAAAACTTTCAGATGAGGCGAAGCCGAAGGAGACAGATGAGGTGACTTCAAAAGTCACCTCATTATCGATGTCCGACCATAATGCGACATCTGGTTGGGAGGAAGAGGATGGGAGAGCTGCTGGGAGTGCTGACTGGACTGTCTCTATAATTTCCTGCAAGGCTGAGGCCTCCTTTGTTGTCACCCTATCATGGGCCGCTGCTCGGATACTCGAAGAAGGGGAGCTTACAGTTTCTAGAGATGCTTCTTCATGGGTCCTCGGGATAAAGCCCGTCCCTTCAACGCTCTCCTCCTAAGGCACCATCTCTTCTGATGCTGAAACCATGGAAGCTGCTTCTGGGCTGGTTATCGGTAATAGACCGATTGCTGTAATAGTTGCCTCCTTCACGGCCTCCTCTTCCGAAGCAGCCATCTTTGCCAGTGTTGGGACCGCAGGGGATACGACCTGAAGGGATAGAGGTTGCAACCCAGACTTAAACACGCTGGCAACTAAGAACTCCTCAGATGCCTCCTCTATCTCTGAGATGCGAGAAGAAACATCGAAACTTAAAGGAAAAGGGTGAAGCTCATCTCATTGGCCCAATAAGGGTCCCGCGGATCACCACCACACATAATGACAATAAACCACAGTAACAACAACAACAACAACAACAACAACAACAACAACAACAACAACAACAAGAGCAATAATAAGCGGTGGAACACAGTGCTCTAAGATATGACCGAGAAACTCGACCTCCCTATGGTCCAAAACCACTAAGCTATCTGGTGAAGGGCCACTACAATGCTATCAAGGGACCGCGACACCTATGTCAGGAAGACCTCATACTCGATGGTGGGAAACCATGCTAAGAATGCTCGGTCAAGAATCTCTATCTCTATTCTTGAAAGATCCATGACCTCGATGTCAAGAAAAGCCTCGTGCTAACCAGTGAGAATCACAACTACTCAGTCGCAAAGCCACGCCCTCGCTAATGTGGGAACACTATCTCACTCACCAGAAGGTAAGCTCACCCTCTACCCACAAGGCAATAAGATGTTCACGGACACATTCCCCACACACACCCATACACAAAAACTGGACTAGTTGGTGTCTATGCTCGACAACACGGTGTCCAAGCCCCTAACCACGTGTGCACACACTAGACAGACTCCTCAACATCTAGGCCCTGAAAGACCGATTTTCTCCCACCCAGGAATTAGGCTCCAGAGTAGGTGGACTCCTCACGTTCTAGCTCTGGGAATGTAGGTAGACTCCTCACACCAATGTACACAGGGGCCCATGGTAATCGGCTCGAAACCGTCTCATAGGAAAGCCCTCCCCTAGATGGACTCCTTACAACCTAGGGCCTTAGGAGGGGCGAAACTCTCAAGGTAGAACCCTGTCAGAATAGTAATCACCAACTCACCTGCACATGTACGACCGAACTACGATGTCACCCAAAGTTACTACATGAGGTGGGAAGTTTTTCGGCCTACTCAATACTTGCGGGAATGGCCCTCCGAGTATACACAAAATCACGAGGGACCCTTGAAAGTCCGAAAACAAGGGCTGCCACAAGTCTAGCTACCAAAATGTCATGGGCGACCACTCTCCTGGCCGTCCAACACATCGGGGACAAGAAACATTGGGTGTATGCTATTTTGGCCGTCCAAAACCCAGGTGGCCAAAGAGTTGGCTGCCTAGACTTTGCCCCCTGAGCCGCCACTCAGATAGCCGCCCAGCCATGTCCTGGGCGGCCAGAGCAGTCGCCGCTGATCACTACAAGAAAATGTGAGATTTCAGATGAAAATTAATCCGTCTAAAATTGAGTCGCTATTGTCTGAAATATGTAACCATGCGACAGATTAATATATTGTCTGAATATCCGTCTGTAATATCCCCACCAAACATTGTGGCAACTCTCCAAGAAGTATGGCCCCCTCATGCAACTCCGCCTCGGCCGTGTGCCAGCCATGGTCATCTCCTCCGCCCAGATGGCAGAAAAAGTCCTCAAAACCCATGACCATCTATTCTGCAGCAGGCCCGCCCTGACCTCCACGAAGCGGCTGTCCTACAATTTCTCAGATGTGGGTTTCTCTCCTTACACTGCGACGTGGAGAGAGCTCAGGAAGATTTGCTTGGTTAAGCTCCTCAATCCAAAGATGGTGGAAAGTTTTCGGCCTGTGAGGGAGGAAGAGGTCGGGAGGATGATGAGCTCTATCTCATATCTGTCTTCTCTCTCTGAACCAATCAATCTCTCGAGCTTACTATACTCCCTTTCCAGCAGTATCATTTGTAGAGTTGCGTCTGGGAAGATACCTCAAAGCCAGGAGCGAGGAGACCAGGTCAAGCATCGTTTTCACAAGGTCTTCTTGGAATCCCAATCGCTACTCGTGGCACTCTTTGCCCGTGATTACTTTCCATGGGCTGGTTGGGTGGATACACTCACGGGATTGCAAGCCAGGCTAGAGAAGAATTTTACAGAGCTTGACACTTTCTATGAGGAGGTTATTGCAGAACACGAAGACCCCACCATAAGGCCGACAAGAAATGAAGAAGACATCGTTGATGTGTTGTTGGGTCTTGAGAAAGAAAACAGTCTAACCAAAGATCATGTGAAGGGACTACTCATGGTGCACAACTATTAATCCTTCAGTTTTGATCCCTTTCTTTACATCTTTATGTTTGTCCTTAATTTCTTCAACACTCTCTTGTCTATATATGTATGTTGGCCCTTAATTTCCTTGTACATACACAGAATATCTTCATGGCTGGAACGGACACAGCTTCAGCTACCCTAGAGTATGCAATGGCAGAGCTCATGAGGAATCCCAGCATCATGTTGGAAGCACAAGATGAGGTGAGAAGGGTGGTGGGAGACAAGGGTAAGGTGGAAGAAAGCGATATATCTCAGCTCAACTACCTCAAATTCGTGGTGAAAGAGACGCTGAGGTTGCACCCAGTTGCTCCGCTCCTGGTCCCTCGAGAGACCATGGGTCATGTCAACATCAATGGCTACAATATCCTCCCCAAGACAAGAGTGATTGTGAATGCATGGGTCATAGCGCGGGACCCGGAGTGGTGGGACGAGCCAAACAAGTTCATCCCAGAAAGGTTTGTTGGTAGCACCGTCGACTTTAGAGGGCACCATTTTGAGTTCATCCCGTTTGGTGCTGGCAGGAGGATCTGCCCTGGATTATCGTTCGGGATCATCATTGTGGAACTTGCACTTGCGAATCTCCTCTTTGCTTTTAACTGGGAGTTACCGGATGACATTAAGGAGGTGGGTATCGACATGGATGAAGCGACTGGCAGCAAAGCGACAAAAAGGGGGAGGCGGGTGTACCTCCACGCTCGGGGCGTGGGGAAGACGTCCCGGCCGAGATCCGTGACTCCCGGTACAACAATGATTATTAATTACAAAGTGCTTCAACAGCCCACTCCACGTAGGGAGGTAATAGGCAACATGTGGGGTTTGGGAACACCAATCTCAGGTTGACGGGTCAGCAAGGCGACGGTTCCGGGCGGTGGTGGGGTGGCGACTCTGAATCTGTAGTTTCTGACTGGTAGGACAACGCACACGGACATCCAAAGGGACGCCAGTCTCCTGGAGGCTTCTGGATGCAGAGGTTCATTGGGACGTTGGCGGAGGGTCCCAGGTCGACCCCTGGGAGCGGTGGTCACTGATTCTTCTTTGACGTATTTTTTCTGGCTTTTACCGTTGATCCCTTTTTACAGGCCAACCTCGGGACAGATCTAGATAGTCCTGCACACTCCGATGAGATCAGCTGCCACGACCAGCCCTGACGTCGAATCGAAGTGAGACCAGCGCCGTTGCAAAGAGGACTCGAAGATCTTAGACCTATGGGAGTTTCAGATCCGTCCAACAGTGGAACTGGAAATGACAACTTCTTCAAACTGACTGAGTTCTCTGGCCTAAAATACAGAACACACAGGGCAGAATAGAAGCTGCCTATTTATGGGGCTGGACCGAAGATCTGATAGAGGTTCTAGGGCTTGGGAATTTTTTTGGAGTAGAAGGGAGAGTGGTGGTCACGCACATAGGTCTTTTGTAGAATTCTGACCATGTTTGGGGGGTGAGAAAATTCGTCTACCACCGGCTATCACACTAGTTTACTTGCAGGTAGATTGTGGGGGTGAAGAACAGCATATTGGGAAGGAGCCTAAACAAGTGCTGATCTGAGTGAAAATTAAACTGGGAATGGTCTATGATGGGGGGAACCTACCCTTAAAGTTTTGTTACGATCCAATGGTCGGATCTCCCGTACCAGCCCGAACACCGAGCTACTGTCTAGCAACTCTGAATTGCAAGGTAGCAAAGAGAGTTGAGGCTACAGTGGCTTGATGGCGGCACGGATGGTGGCGGCGGCGGCGGCGGTGAACGTTGGCAGCAGCAAGAGGAGGAGTTGAGGTGGGAGATATACTAGGGATCTTAGGGTTTCAGCCCTAGATCTGAAAGAGAGGAGAGGGAGGAAGGAGGAAGAAGATGAACTAGTAAGGGGGAGAGAGGGGGGGTGCACCCATGGCCATATTCTCCATAATAATTCTTCATTAGTTCTTCCACAAAAATATAAGAGACCTTAAATACTCAAACCCTAAATCTAGACCAAAGGACATCTACTAACACCAAAAGACATCCACTAACATTTGGTCAAGGGTAGGTGGGGGACAAGCATGGGGGACAAGGAGGGGACACCCCCCTTTAAGGGTCGAGGATTGTGGAAGTGTGATTTTCTATTTTTTAGTATTTTCTAAAATTTCTAGATTTTCTATAAATACCCCAAACCCGTTTCCTTTTTCCACCTTTTCTTCTTCCTCCTCTTTCCTTCTTCCTCCCCACCGTGAGTGCCCCCTCTCTTCCTCCTCTTCGACCGGCGACCGCAGCGGCATCCCCTCTGGCTGCAGACGGCACGGGGCGAAGGCATGGCAACGACGACGACGGTAAGGCGATCGTGGCATCATAAAACTTGTGGGAGATCGTGAAGGGACGAGGGTTCTAAAAACTTCTTTCACGATTTGTGGACGATCCGACGTGCCTCGATGCGGAGCGAAGGTAGGGTGACGTTCCCTAGCTCCCCACGTTTCATTCCTATGATTTTTATCCCAGTGTGAGGCCGAGAGGGGCATTTTTGAGCGGGTTAAGGTAAAATCATAATTTGGGGAGAGTTCGCCCGATCTATGGATTTAAGTCGTGATTCAGCATTTTAATGGCCTAGAATCATGCTAGGGGTCCCAGGGGAGCTTCCCCCTTGATTTCCCCCTCTCCTATGGAGGTATGGGGGCGTGGTTGGCATTTTTGGGTCTTGTTCGCCGTTTCGTCGTCGGAGCGCTATGGTGGTCGATCCAGTGACCGCCACAGTGTGTAACGCACCCAGGGAGGTGCGTTACGCTCCGTTGAGATTTGGCTTGGTGTCTGTGGGCCTGACGGTCCCACAATAGACTGCCACAGGGGTGTGACGCCCCTAGAGTCGACCGTTAGAGTGATGATTCGACCGTTGACTTTTGACTATTATTTTCTGACCGTTGGGGGTCATAGACTCCTGACGCACCCAGAGTAGGGAGTCAGGATAGTGTGACACCCCTAGGAAGGCGCGTCAGGGTTGATGCACCCTTCCACCGAATGCACCTGAGCTGGTCCGTTAGGGACTGTAACGCCCCTAGAGGTATGCGTTATAGCCAGTTTCGTCCCATGACCTAACGCGCCAGGGTTGGACCGTTAGGAACCGTAACGCCCCTGGAGGAGTGCATTACAGCTTGCTTCATGTCGTGCCCTGACGCACCTATTTAGGTCCGTCAGGTGTTGTGACGCACCAACGTAGGCACGTTACAGTTTGTTTCACACTGAGTGCCTGACGCGCCTGAGTTGGTCCGTCAGGTTACCGTGGCACACTAGGGCTGGTCTGCCACAGCCTGTGACGCACCAGGGTTGGTCCGTCAGGCTTTGGAGTGCCCCGAGTGGGTTGCAGTCCTTTTTCTTTGCTGACCAGAGTCACCGTGTGACGGTGTGGGTACGAGGGACGGTCCCCGTACTGGTCTGGCTGTGACGTTGTTTTTCGTGGCTTGAGAGTCTACTCCTTCAGTGACCCTCCACTAGTCGTAGCCTACTTACACGTTTAGTGGTCCCACTGGGCATCCTTGTCCCTTCGGGAGCCACGTTAGGTGATGACTTGGTCGTTAGTTGCTGGTCGCGTCGTCAGTGAGTCATGTCCGGTCGTCTAGATCTTAGGTTCGTGTCCACTTGTCTAGTCTCACCGTCGTCCCGCATCACACGCCGACCCTACGAGAGAAACGACGTGAGAGGAGAGAGGCACGCCGACCCTACGAGAAAGTCGACGCGAGAGGAGAGAGATACGTCGACCCTACAAGAGAGACGACGCGAGAGGAGAGAGGCATGCCGACCTTACGAGAGAGCCGATGCGAGAGGAGAGAGGTACGCCGACTCTACGAGTGAGACGACGCTAGAGGAGAGAGGTATGAGGACTCTACGAGAGAGATGACGAGAGAGGAGAGAGGTACGCCGACTCTACGAGAGAGACGACGTGAGAGGAGAGAGGTACGCCGACTCTACGAGAGAGACGACATGAGAGGAGAGAGGCATGCCGACTCTACGAGTAAGACGACGCGAGAGGAGAGAGGTACGCTGACCGTACGAGAGAGACGACGCGAGTGGAGAGAGGTACGTCGACCCTACGAGAGAGACGACGCGAGAGGAGAGGGGCACGCCAACCCTACGAGAGAGACGACGTGAGAGGAGAGAGGTACGCCGACTCTACGAGAGAGACAACGCTAGAGGAGAGAGGCACGCCGACCCTACGAGAGAGACAACGTGAGAGGAGAGAGGTATGCCGACCCTACGAGAGAGACGACGCGAGAGGAGAGAGGTATTTGTTCCGAGGAATGAGGACGAGTTTCAAGCAACACAACAAAGGATTGGGCGGCCGCTCTTGGGCCGCACAAGGTTTATGCGGCTATTTCTGGACCGTACATTGAGGTTGGGCGTCCCGTAACCGACCGTAGGACGTAGTGATTCTTCGACAAGAACTCACACATATGCGGCCAACAGAGAGCCACTTAACAGGAAGGGTGGTCTATCATTAGACCGCCCAACTCATTTCACAGGAAACCTGATCGGGACTCTCTTAGAGAGTCCCAATCTGAGGTGTTCTACCTCAATTTGACTCAAATCCTATCCAAATCTTTTCTAAGATTATCTCAAGTCAATCCTAGTGGGTTTAGACCTCTAGAACAAGGTTCTATATAAGGAAGAGGGGGCCAAATTCGTGACTCACTATTTTCCTATTTCTCTAGCCCTCTAAGTTAGTGTTTCTCTTGTTAAGACATCATGAAAAGAGCCCTAGGAGGGAGTTCCATGGAAGGAGCGAGCTACGAGGGGCCGAAGCTGGCCAGAAAGGAGCGCGAGGTGCTTCAGCGGCTGGCTACAATTCCCCGTCACCTGAGCTCTAGTCCTTCAAGAGAGGTGTGTTTGCAAATTTATTTGAATTTCACTTTGCTTTCTTCTTGACATTGTCTTTTCTCTTTTCCTCACACATAGGACAAACGCACTGCTCCTAGTGACCTTGTTCTAAATACACCCCTAATAGTAACTGCGTTCTCAGTCAGAGCCTTCTGACTGGTCTTCTTCAATTTCGAGGTGTTTAGCCCTAATTCTCTTTGCTATTACATACTATTGTCCTCGGTGGTTGTTGTACGCAACTATTTTCTCGAAAAAAAAGCCTAGGTTTAAAGGTGTAGGGCCACTCTCAAACACCTTGCGAGTGCTATTTATTTAGCATCTTTATAGTAGCCCCGGGCCCGACTCTAGATCTGAATCAACTTGTCGTTCCCCACGGCAACCTCAGCTCAAAGTGGGGACCATCTTCGACCACCCAGTATGCGACATTGGCCCAACAACACCTTAGTCATCGGGGCAACCCGAGGACTCATAGTAACACAATTAGTCATGCAATATTCAATAATAAAACAGGGAATCACTCCCAAGGCGCTTCCGCCCAGCAACCCAACACTAATGGCTTCAGCCGTCCAGTCAAACTCGGGCTCCGGGGACCGTTAGCCAGTTTATACGGCTTTGAAACAAAGGTGGGGAGTTATCTTGAACACCTTAAAGGCAGCCTATTTCTAACCATTCAACACCAACCCGGGACCGACATTTGGCTCAAGATCACTTGCCGCGCTATGCAGTGACTTCACAAAAGGCGAGGACCGCCCCTGACCCCTTGACATGCGGTGTTGAGCCGCCAACTTCATAGCCACCGGGCCAACCCGGGGCTTCATAGCTACACACTGTATTGCAGGGCACACTATGCTAAGGTTAGGATTTACACCCAAAACACCTTCTATTAGTGGCTGAGTGCTACCACCCCCAACCACCAAGCTACGTGCAAGATATGGGCCCCGCTAACTGCGTTACTCAATATCTCATTAGGGGTGGGGACCACCCCCGAGCACCTTGTAGGTAACACTATCACAACCTCGCTTTGGGAGCCCCGAGTCAAAGCTCGCATCCCAAGGTACATGGCCATGTCACACGGCATCACCAGAAGAAGACAATCCAACCCTAGGATCATCCCTCACAACAGAAGCTCGCTAGGAAGGGACGCACCCATGCCAGACTAGTCCCTCCCCTTGGGGTGTAGTCCCCAATGCCTCTTACACGCGACCCTAGACTCTGTCCCATGTGCTGTGCAGAGGTGAGCCAACTCATCAGTTTAGAGATTGTCTGAGATCCATAGAACCATTGCTCGAAAGTCGGGACAATCATCACCCCACAAAGAGCAGCTCAAAGTAGCCTCGTATCGCGCCTCAGTCGTCAGTCTGTATCCTCCACATATCGCAGTCCAAGTCCAGTCAAAGTGTGGGGCCTAGTGACCAAATTAGGGAGTTTTATCGTTTTCCCCCCTTTTCTCTCTTGACCACTAAGGTGGAACCGTAAGCCCCCATCTTAAAAAAAATAAACAAATAAAACAAAAAAAGAACCCAGCCTTGTCCAAGTAAACCCCCCCTAGGGGGGGTTTATGCGGACCAAGATCCCCCTGCCCATCTCGATTTACGTAAATCCTAGATTTACGCAAATCACCTGCCTATTTTCCTTACTTCTTTTCCCCCTATGCCCATAAAATGTCTTGGGAAGGCCAAGGGTCACATATGCAGATAGTTGCACACGGTTGAGCACTCAGGCCAACGACAACCTCCAGCATCACAAGGCAAGCTGGAGTTCGTGAAGGCACGACACGAAGGCTTGTTGGCTTGTTGATTTTGACTAAGCACATGCTGAGGATATGTCACATCAACACCCCTCACATGACGTCTAACTGACTCACGAGACCCTAATGTATATGATGTGTAATGGTGGAAATACTAGCATGTCAGAACCACCTGCAATCGACACTCTGGGGCTGGTATCTGACCACTCTTTCCGAGATGGTGTCTAACTGCCCCGCCAGCTAGTTGGAGTTAACCTGATGAATGCCTGGAAGTGATGTTCTAAAGAACTTGAACTTCCTGGATGGTCCATGCCGTCTCCCATACGTGATGCGAGTTGACACTCGCCCTATGAGCCAGTGCTCGACTGCTCACCTCGAGCTACACCCGACCGCTCTCCCTGAGTTCACAGCATCACCTTCAAAGATCGCACCTTCATGACAGATCTCAAACATGCAGGTGCGTCGGACATGTTGACACTTGACTCTGGGGCCGGAGCCTGACTGCTTGACCTGAGCCACTCCTAGCATGCACCTCTGCCAGTTAATCTCAGCAACCCTATGTCCGAACCAGCCCTAATTACTTTGTAGCACTTATAGTCTCACAAGGGACACCCTGTAATACAACGGAAATTTGCTTCTTCATGTAATGACTCGAGGGACCGGCACCTGTGATAGAATTGTCCCCTAGCTTACACCTCTTGTATTTGGGCCTTTCAACGCCCCTCTGTAATGCCTTTTACGACACCCTCTAATGAAGTATAATCAGAAACCTAGCTCTTTTTTCGACTCACTCTCGCGCTTTTGCTTCCCACCAGACCCTAATGCGTCCAGATATTGAGCTAGTGCTTGTTAGTTTCGTGTCGAGCTAGTGTCAACCGCTCGTCTTTTTGGGCTAGTACATGCCAACTACTTGATGAGCTAGTGTCCGTAGCCCTCCTTCCGAGCTTATGCCTCGTCTAGCCAAACCTGGAGTCTGTGTTTCCTCCCATGCTCTAAACTGAGACCGATCCCCCTACTCTCTGTGTTCTGGGCTAACCGGTTGCTTCACGGCAGCGATGTGAATTATGCCCTCCCAACGTCACAGCTTCTAGGGTATCCAATCCTCTTTCAACAATAGAAACAAAGGTGTTTGGATTTCTTCCGATGTAAATAAACACCGATCGCTTGCAGTCGGTGGGGATGATGTCCTACTCCCGATCTTCCACATCTTCTGATACACGCACCTGCCGAACCCCTTTTTTACGCCAGCTGCCATGCATCCACCTATCTAATCCACGTGTCGGTCGTCATTCTGTGCCCACTTGCGATATTCTGGAGACACATCCCCTGTTGAAATTTGGTTTCACAGATGATTGCCGAGTTTTCGATTGATATGTCCGCACTACACCCAGTTATCCCTGAACCAATAACTTCCTCACATATCACCATCACCTCACCGGTCCATCCCGCATTACATGCAATATTTTTTGAGCTAAAGACCTGACCTGATCCGATCCATAGCGAAGTTGCATGCGGTCGTCTCTCATTAACTTCACTTCCGATCCACTTCGACCCATCCGAAGCCCCTAAAAGAGTCTGTCAAGGGGAGCTCCACTTCAAGGCATAAGAATCTCCAACAATCTGCAAGCCGGAAGTTGTAGACGCTAAAGTAAGGACGGATTGGCATCCAAACACGTCATTGTCAAGCCGCTATTGCTGAAGGTGGTGACACACAGAACACATATAACTCGATGACCCATCAACAGGGAGAGGGCTCTCTAGACATATCTCCCTGATATGATCAGCACATCATGACAGGGAAGAACATGCAAGCATGGCGCCACAGCCCATGCACCCAGACTCTGCCTTCTGCGATGGTCCTTGCTCGTGCTTTGACCACGTCCGCTGTCCAACGTGGACAAAACCCCTCATGGGTGGCAGAGGAAAAACAAACAAACAAAAAAAAAAGAACAGAGTGATTGATCAGCTGAAGGGCACGTGATAGACGCCAAATGGACGGCCTCAGGAGGGTCACCTACGCAAGCTACCGCAAATGAGCAGTTCCCACCACCGAACCGCTGGTACGCGTCCGCGATCAAATGGCCGGGGCTGCAAGTGGATATTCAAATGTAAGATCGGTGCAGATGGACACATTGACACATATAATACTAGATTAGTGGCGAAGGAGTATCATCAAAGACAAGGCATTGACTATGACGAGATATTTTTACCTGTGGCCATGGTTAAGTCAACCAGAATCCTCCTTGCCATTGCTGCATACCTAGATAATGAGATTTGGCAAATAGATGTAAAGATAACTTTTCTTAATGAAAATCTGTCAGAAGAGGTGTACATGGTACAGTCTGAAGGATTCACCTCCAAGCTTCATCCTAATATGGTATGCAAACTTCAAAGGTCCATTTATGGATTGAAGCAAGCATCTCGGAGCTGGAACTTAAGATTTGATGAGACTATCAAAATTTTCAACTTCATTCGGAATGAAGATGAACCCTATGTTTACAAGAAGGTCAGTGGGAGCTCTGTGACCTTCTTGTACTATATGTTGATGACATCTTACTCATTTGGAATGATGTAGAGATGCTGACATCGACTAAGTCTTGGTTGTCCAAGACCTTCTCCATGAAGGATTTGGGAGAAGCATCCTAGTGTTGGGCATAAGAATCTACAGAGATAGATCTAAAAGGATGTTAGTATTATCCCAATCTATGTACATAGACACTATCCTCAAAGGTTTAGGATGGAAAATTCTAAGAGTGGTCTCATTCCTATGAGACATAGAATTTGCCTATCTAAGGGGATGAGCCTTAAAACATCTGAGGAGGTGGCACACATGAATAAGGTACCATATGCTTTGGCCATAGGGTCAATCATGTATGCAATGCTATGTACATGGCCTGATGTCGCAAATGCTTTGTGCATTGTCAGTAGATATCAGGCAAATCTAGGCGAAGAGCACTGGAAGGCAGTAAAGGGCATCCTTAAGTACTTGCGGAGGACTAAGGATCTTTTTCTGCTTTATGGAGGAGAGGACCTACAGCTTAGAGCTTACACAGACTCTAATTTCCAGTCAGATCCAGATGACTACAAATCCATGCCTGGGTTTGTATTCATGTTAAATGGAGGGGTAGTCAGTTGGAGAAGCTCCAAGCAAGATACGACTGTAGACTCGATGACGGAGGCAGAATATATTACTGTAGTTGAAGCCGCTATGGAAGCCATCTGGATGAAGAAATTCATCTTGGAACTTGGCGTAGTTCCTGAGATATTAGCTCCCATCCCATTATTTTATGATAATAATAGGGCTATCGCTCAGGCGAAGGAACCAAGATCTCACCAAAGGTCGAAGCATATTCTCAGGCGCTTCCACCTTATTTGGGAGATTGTTGATCGTGGAGATGTGATGGTAGAGCGTGTACCGTCAGAAGATAACATAGCAGATCCACTAACTAAGCCTTTGACACAGATTGTATTTGAGCGCCATCGGGATAAGATGGGCCTCAAAGTCTTGCTCTCCCTGGCCGCCTTGCGGGCAATCATGTAGTCCGCCACGTCCCTACTCCTGCCTTGCCACAGGCGTAGAAAATGCTCCGGCTCGACGTCAATGACGGGCACGGGTTGTCTGCCCAAAAATTTTCTCTCCGCCCCGTCCCAGCAGTCGGTCCGGTGAGCTCGATAGAATGCTGTCCGCGCGTTCCACCACTTTATGTACTCTGGCGTGACTCGTGGGATGTGACTTGGAGCCGGCACCCTGAAGCTCGAGGTGTCGGCCCGGTGGAAGAAGTCCCACCACACTTTCGACTGTTCAGCAACCGGGGCCCCTCGCAGACTCCGGGAGGCAAGACTAAACTGGGCGCCGTGCGTCGGGATGTGCTGGTCATACCCGAAGTTGCGGCCAAACCGAAAGGGGTAGTAGGGTTCCAGCAGCAGAACATCCCCTTTCCGGAACAGCAGCACAGTTGGACGAATGGATAGGGCCCACTCTCGAAGCTCAAGCTCCAACAACGGTCGGGTGACGTTCGCCTGACTAATAGGGTGCACGTACTTTTCGACCTCCCCGTCCCGGCACTCCCTCTTGCTATTTACCAAGAGACTCGAGTGCCCGGCCAGACTCCAGAAATGAATCGTCCCGGCAGATTCTTGCGGCACCGTGGTCAGTCGGCCCCGGAGGTGAAAAGTTGCTTCGTGGTGACGCCCGCCTCCGCACTGGCGAACTCCAATATCCTCGGCTTCAGACCCCAGTCTTGAATAACCCGGGGGGCGTACTCGGGAAACAAAGAGTAGATCCAGGCGTTGAAGAAGTGTAGGGGGCACACATACTGGGCCTGCCTCGGAAATTGATGAGCACTGACGTCCCCCAGCGCCTTGTAAATCAGACACAGGGTGGCCGGGCACAACGACAGCTTAATCCCCCATGCCAACTGGCACGCGGGGTAGATAGCATCCGGACGGATCACAGTCTCATCTCCGTACGGCATGGCGAAAGAGCACAGCCAATATGTCAGATAAGCCGCGCAATGCGTCATCGGATCCAACGCCATTAGGTTCGGCCCGCCTAGACATCCTTTGGACGGAATCTTCACGTCCAACTTCGGCTTGGCCTGCTTCTTCCTGGCAACGGCGGCCCCGACGCAAGGAAAATCACTGTATTCCTTCGGACCATCATAAAAGTATTGCAACCACAAGTTCATTCGGACCCTCTTCCGGTCTCCACGACGGGGTTGCTTCTCACCGTGGGCCAGCCTGTATAGCTCCCGGTAGGCCTTCATCAGGTACCGGTACGAGTAGCCCAGGGAGTAATAGCCATCCCCGTCGGTCTCGTCCTTGATCAGATCCGGGAGGCACAATTCTTCATAGGGCTCCCCGTCAATAGGAAGGCCGCTCAGCTGGTGGAGGCTCCACAAATCTAGAGATGTCTCCCCTTATTTATTTATCACTTTATTTGCGTAGGCGTGCCAGTCACTGAGTGACAAGTTTATTATCCACACTGTCTGACTAACCAGATGATTATAGGTGATCGTGTCGTGACCCAAAACCCGCCATATCATAAAGGCTACGATGTTAATTGCGCCTCTCCGAAAGAGGGGCAACCCTTGATTAATCGCCAAAATAGAAATACTATGGGGCCCATAGAATGTATAAATGATGTGATTGCATGTAAGCACAGAATATGAAAGCTTTTGTTTTAATAAACTGGCTCCTGGTACAGGGCAGAGAACTTTGGTCCGAGGACCACCATCATGCATAGTGGAAGCCTCCGGCCAGGCATAACCCGACTTTTCTCTAATCACCATTTGATATACCGGAGAGTCAGATCATGTAGGCATGCAGAATAGTAGCATTTAGTATTATTGTCTATTATTTATTTAATCATTTATTGGTGATTTCGGTAGAGATCTCGGCAACGCCTCCCCCTGTTCTAGGGGATATCGGGGTCTTTTTACTTTGAGACTACGTATGGCATTACGGTGCGTACATATGGGCCGATAAGGTGGGCCAAGTATGACCGTATTCGGGCAGACTCGTATATCATTGGGACAATGTATGCCGAGGTACGACAAATTTGATATTTCAGAAATGGGGGAATATGGTTAAAACCCGATTGGCTTTATTGTCTTTTCCCCTTTTTTTCTCTTCTCTCTCCTTCCTCTTCTCTCTCCCTTCCTGGTGAAGAGTCCGTCACTATCTTGCTTTCTGACTTCTATTATTTGCTTGCCTTAGGCTCGTGCTAATCTTTGTTTGTTGTGCCGTTGCAGATAAATGGCCGCCTCCAGCAGTTCTTCAGCTTCCGCTGCCGGTGTCCGCCGAGCTTCACTTCCTCCGGTGCCGGTCGTCACCTGGCTGAATGTGGAAGACCTGGGCCGAGATCATATAGAGATTGCTGCACTGGCCGACTCCTCTGGTTCGGACACTGAGACTTTGGATATTCGTCGACTGGAGAAGGTCGAAAAGGGCTTCAGCTTTGACCGGAGTAAGGGGGTCTATCCCGCGGAGTTCCCGAAGGACAAGCACTTGATTCGTCACCTGAAGCACCTTCGAACTCGGGACAGGCGGGACCGATGGGTCGTGCGGCAGATGGAACGCGCCATCCTTCAGGGCCGGGACAGCTTATCTCATATAGTCCCGAGGAGCGTGCCGGCCTACCTGATAGGGGAGGCTCGTGAATGGGAGCCCGTGCTGGGGTTGGGAGCATTGTCACCAACGGACGATAAGTTGGTGAGGACCCCGGGCTTCACCCCCGCCAAGTGGGACACTGCAGCGGGGCGTGTACAGGGTGAACAGCACCGCTACGGCTTGTTCTTGGCCCCGTTGAAGTGGGGATACAGGGAAGAGCCGTTCCTTTAAACATGAAAATCAATGGTGATTCATGAATGACTAATATCAAGATCATGAAATTTAAAAAGACGGCATGGTGCATGGCGTAATTTTAAGGAAATTGAGTATTTTCGCAAAAGAATGTCTCAATTAATGCCCTTGAAATGGGCGTGTCATTTTAACTAACGCCCTCAGTGTAGGGCGTTTCATATTTAAAATAACGCCCTTGAGTATGGGTGTTTCTTGGCTTAAAGCGCCCTCCGAAAGGGCGTCTCTTTCCTGCGTTGTAGGCTTTTCACCGACAGGCTATGAAAATACAGGAAATTGGAAATAAAAAAAATAAAAATGGGAATGGGTTTGAGGGCCTACCTTCTGGTGCTTGGGCTCGGCTGGTGGCGGCCGGGGCTGCCTTGGCCGCTGGCATTGGCTGACGCGAGCCACCACCGCCGTGGGTGGTGGTTTGTCACCACCATCTCCGCCTTCTCCCTCGCCTTCTTCTCCCTCTTCTTCATTTCCTCCTTGGTCTCCACCTTCTCCTCCTTCTTCTTCTGGACCCTCAACCTCCGCCGTCGATGGCGCTTCCTCCGTCGCCGGAGCTCCTTCGGTCGTCGCGGGCAGGGCTGCGTCCATGGACTCTTCGAGGGTCGCTTCGAGGTCCACGACCTCAAGGGTGACGACCCTCTGGCGCTTCGACGGACCGACCATCGTCTTCGAATGGAGAGGAGGGAAGATTGGGTTTGAGAGTTGAGGGGAGGTCGAGTAGGCTGCGGTTATGGTTTGCAGACGGGTTAGGACGAAGACGGAGGAGGAAGAAAGAGGGGAAAGGGGTTTTAGAATTCGAAAAGAATTCACGCCCTCTAGAAGGGCATATTTCATTAAACTCACGCCCTATCTGAAGGCGTCTTCTAATATAACACGACGTTGATTGAGGCGTTAATTTCTTTTGCATGGGAAATGATAACTGTCGTCAGACGCATTGAATGGGCGTTGATTGATGCGATAGTAGCCATCATTGCCCATTTTATTTAACGCCTGATTGTTAGAGCGTTATTTGAGGAAAACGTGACTTTCTCTAAGGCGTTACTTGTGGAGCTATAACGAATATATTTTTGAAGATTGAATATGATTAACGCCCTTTGACAAGTCGTTGTTTATGAAACGCCCATTAGTGAAGGCGTTAATTGTCAAAAGAGGCGACGGCATTAGAAGGCGTTACATCATGAATTCACGCCCTTGGTTGAGGCGCTATTTCAAACAGAATCGCAGTTTTGAGAATTTGATCAGAGAACATATGATATGGCTCAATTAAGGATTGAATATTTATTGGGTGAAAGAAGAATTACATTAATGAACCACCTTGGGCCTTAAATTCCTAAGAGCTATTACATATTTCTTCCATTCATCTCTGTCTTCATCAATGTTTTCCACTGGTTGTTGAAGCTTGCTAGTTGTTCTGAGCCTACCAAGAAAATTCCATCACCAATCTTTCAATTCAAGGCTCAGAAAATAAAACAAACAAAAAATGTGGAACATGATAAGAAAATTAAAAAGAAGGGTCAAAAGAAGAAAGAAAAAATTGTTTCTGCAAAGGTCCTAAAGGCTGCCAGCTCAGTTGATTCTGATCGGTCTATGCATTCCACACACACCATATCCAATTGCTCACATGTTAGAAATCATGCTTCTAGGAAATCACATATATCATGCTATTATTGTGGGAAGCATGGTCACTGTATGGATAATTGTTATTTGATGAAAAAGGATGACAAAATTACTGAAAAATCTTTTTCAATTCATCAAAACCCCAAAAAGAAAATGTCCATTTCAAACCAGCATGTTATTTATTTTAACTGTAATAAACGCTGAAATCAGAGGATAATTAGCAAAAAAATGGATATAGATGGATTAATCTATGAGATAATAGTGGTGATAGAGCCCCAAGAAGGATTAGAGTTGATCTGGAGGGGTATCCTCATCGAAATCGGCACCAACAAGGAGTCATGGGAATCCTCAGCCGAAGAAAACAGAGCCCCGGGTGATCTGGACTCTGTACTGAGAAGGCGGTGTATCGCACGATCGCCACTTTGAGAAGATGGCCATGGGAGCCATAGGATCAACATGCAATGATTGGGTCGACGTACACAGCAACCAGGTGGAAGTAGGAAGAAGGCGGTCTTC
The DNA here is from genome assembly GCA_024336825.1 of Amorphophallus titanum. Taxonomy (NCBI): domain Eukaryota; kingdom Viridiplantae; phylum Streptophyta; class Magnoliopsida; order Alismatales; family Araceae; genus Amorphophallus; species Amorphophallus titanum. The sequence goes on along the minus strand of JANBPO010004388.1, from coordinate 34,378 downwards.
TGGAAGACTGCCATCTGATGATGGCGGTCATCGGGAAGACCGCCGCCATCCCAAGTAGAAGGTGGCCATTTTGGAGGCTGCCATCTGATGATGGCGGTCACCCAGATGACCGCCACCATCCCCCTGCTCGTAAAAGGCAGTACGATCGGTGGCGATGATGGGAAATGGACTGAACATGGGAAAACCATGGGAGATAGTTTGGAACTTACTAAAAAATAGCCTCCAAGCTTAATGGGCTAGGGAAATGACCAAGAAATGGACTCGAAATAAGATCAAGGAATGCTCTAAAATGACAGGTAATCTGGGACATCACCAAGAATTGTTGAACCCCGCAGATGATTGATTTTGATTAATGAGTTTTGATGATGACCAAATTCTATGTGAGCCATGACTGTGTTTTGGAACTGATAAAATGTTTGAAAGATTCATATATCTGAGGTTTGTGGATTGGTTGAACTATCTTCACTCAATGCGAATCTTGTCATGAGAATTTAATTCACATCTCTAATGGTTGTTGATCACTTGGAATGGCATTGTCCAATGAGGACTAATCATGTGGTTTCATGTCAACAGTCAATGGTTAATTTAGGTTCCAAGGCAAGGGCTTTAACTTTGAATCTTTAATGTCCTTTCGTTCAAGTGAAAGCAATTGAGTTGATGTATTTTTACAGGTTTGTAGATGGCTTAGCCTCTTTTAAGGCTATTGCTAAGTTAGCATGTTTGAAGGCATATGGTGATACTTGCTGAACTCAGGTATTGATTATGAAAACTTGACCTGAGATTCTTCCATTTTGATGTGATGAATATGCTTGTTGGTTGAATGGACTTGAGCAACTTGAAAATTTTATTGACCATTGAATATCTTTCAATCTGAAGTGGTTGAGCATGTTTGAGCTAAAATGCATATCTGGTATATAAAATGGTGTGTAGTGGAATGGTGGATTATGTCCACCTGAAAACTCTCACTATGCGTGAGCTGAGTCTTCTAGAACCGTGTTCCTGCACTACGGGACCCAATAATTTGTGAACATTTATGTAATAGCATGCAGAGCTCTATTGGTGTGTTTATGCAGCGAGATTGTGGTACGAGGCAGAGTTACTTACTCTACACATAGTGAGAGTGTCCAATTGGGCCTAACCCAATCTTCTTCAACTCACCATTTGATATACCACAAGTCTCAAGTCATAGCACTCAAGCATGCATATGCAAATGCATGAGGGTTCATTTCACACATGAGACATGCATAATGCATGGTATGCGTGTGTGTATATGCATAGCCCATGAGGAAGGGAGCCGCTAGAGGGCAGCTAGCAAATTGATAGGCAAGTGCGTCGACTTGGCCCCGTCATGCATTGACGCATTGGGGGTTCGGTCGATCGAAACCATGGGTTTGGTCGACCGAAAACTGAGCTTAGCCTGCACAGGGGGTTAATTTGCAAACAATGCATGCATGATTTAATATGCATGTGAATAGATTGCCCCACGTTGAAGGATGCATGAAGGAGTGAGCTTGACCGTCATCATAAGGATGTGAGGGATGTTAATGAAGATTACATAATACATGCAAAGCGTTTGAGTTTGATTTTATAATAGAGCTGATTGCTGGCCAGCAAATGAACTCAAGGGAGGTTGACGCAGGGCTCAACTAGAATGAAGCAAGGTCGACACAGAGTTTGAGTGGAGCAGGGTAAGGTCGACACAGGGCTTAAGCGAGATGGAATGAGGTCGACGCGACAGTAGCAGCTACGGGCAAACTAAAGAGGAAGGGTCGACCCCTATTGTAGCAAGCCTCAAGTCACGTAAGTTTAGCAAATGCATGAATGCCTGAATGAGTGTGAATTGATTGATTTCTTTTCTTTTCTTCTATGCATCTTCATCATTTCGTTTGGGTGATTTTTTTTTTCTTCCATTGATGTCATCACAACATTTTTTTTATCTGGTCATCTTCTCCATTTCAGGTCCACACTTGATCATTTTAGTCCCATTGCTTGTACAAGAGTGCGTTCATAGCTTGTTTGATCGCATGTTCAGCATGAGTGCATTCTCTTCAGCATTTTTGTTCTTGGTTTAGCATTATTTCTGGTGTTTTTTTAATACAACTTAATTTTTGGTCCATGTGGTGGAAAGTGATCTAGGCCATCCAATCCCCAACCCTAGATCCAAGGGTGGAGATTGCATATGGCCAAGGGTCTATATAAGATGTAATTTTCCCATTTTATGAAGATAATGCACACAAAATTTTGAGAAATCCTCTTGAGCAGCCCTTGGGCACCCCCTCTCTCCCTCCTCTCTCCCTCTTCTGCAGCTGGGAAGGCTGCCTTCTGAGGTGGGAAGCCTCTTCTATCAGCTCCGGTGATCGCCGCCGCCGCCACGAGCCGCCACCGCACCGCCATCATCGCCGTCGTGCCGATTCTGTCCACCCCTGTAGCAGTCCACCTCTGGAATTTCTGCCCTCAGCCCTGGTTCTTGTTGGAGCTGAAATTTTTAAGGTTGGTTCCCTACGTCCACCCCACCCTCCAAAAAACAATTCAGCCCCAGAAGACCCCGTTTGATATTTTTCAAATTTCATCTCCCCTCTGCCACTAGATCTACCAGTTTTCTGTAACCTGTGACAGCAGACCTGAGATCTACTCGTCCGACCCTTCATCTGATTTTTCCTGGAGCTCCCAATTTTACTGGGTGTTCCTTCCATCCACCCCTCCACCTCATATGTTTCTTGATTTTTCTTAATCCCATCTCATATTTTCTAAAAATCGTCTACCGTTCCAGCTACAGTTCTGTCCCCTTGTTCCCAGATCTGACCACTAGTCACCATAAAACTCATATCAAATCGCCACAACCTCCAAATCCAATTCTAAAAATATTCCCAGTTTCGTGGTTTGATTCTCTACAACTCTTGTGAAGAGTCTAAAACCCAGATCCAACATATTCCACGCGGTCAATGGTGATTTATAGGGAACTGCCCTGCTGTCCTGGTATTTCAGGTACTGTAGAACAGCAACTAGAAAAATTCAGCAACTCCAGATCCATGAAGATCGAGTGAGCTCCTCTGGTCCTACGTCAAAGTATTTCGAGAGAGATTTCCAACGGCACTGGTCTCGCCTCAATCAGACCTCGGGATCGGCCGCAGCAAGCGTTTTCGCCAGAGCGCGCGTCGAAAAATAGCAACTCCAGTTTGTGGACAGCTACCGGCGATCACCCCCGGGCGACCGCCTCGCCTTCTGCGAGGCCGATCAGCATACCACCACCCCCGGGACCGCCCAGCCAGGGGCCATCGACGCTGCAGCATCCTTCCGGCTTCCCCGGACTGCCATCCAGGATGTGGGCCCCACGAGAGCGCGTGCCAACCAAGTCAAAGCGGCCCTGAGTGCTGCCCGTCAACCCGATCGCGTCGCTCCCGATTTTCTTGTAGCCCTTTACCTCCCTGTGTGGAGTGGGCATAAATATTCACTGCTGTAATAATTATTATTTGATGTACCGGGAGCACGAGTTCGGCCGGGATCGTCTTCCCCACGCCCAAGAAGCACGCCGATTTGGCTGTCCTGGCCGACAAGTGCCGGACAATAGGAGATGTATGCTGGCTGGTCCGGGAAGCAGCTCGTCGGGATCAGGAGGCCTCTCTGACCTATTGGCCGGTCTCCCTCCGTCTTTACACTGGCCCGCACGGTATATTCTGGCGTACACGAACGCCGCCATTCCTCCTTTTCTTTTGATGCTGTCAGCCCATCTTTAACATCGGTTGCCCACTAATTCCTGGCGTCTTCTTGTTTTGCTTTCCTTGCAGATCACCCGGACGGTGCCCAGACGGCTGCCTATCGGAACCTTCTCCGGCAGGCCGAGAAGCCGGGGTACTTCGAGGCGGCGCCGGTTGCCCCGACTACCGCTCCGTTGCCTCCCCCCGCTAAGAGACCGAGGGCCCGATCCCCCGTAGAGGAGGCGATCGCCAAGGTGAAGGCGGCCCGTCGACGGGAGGCCAAACGCCGGAAGACGGAGGCCGCCCCGCCTTCGAGGGACGTTCCTGCGCCTCCGGTGATCCCGTCCTTCGAAGAGTTCGAGACGGGCCGGGTCACTCTGAGCCAACCGACCGGTAATACTCGTTTTCTTTTTGACATTTTGCTTCATGGAGGGGACTTGTCTCCCTTTCCTTACTTGTGATTTTGATGCTTGGCATTTTTTGTGTTTACCAGTTAGGGAGGAGCCCTTGCCTTCGCCTACTCCTACCGCGGACGAGCCTGGGACGAGATCCGGACCTTCGTCTACCCCGGTCCGCTTGCCCATCAAAGATGGGGAGGGTCGGAAGGCCTCACCCGTGGAGGAAGCACTCGCGGCTGCGAGAGCCGCGGCCAAACAGGAGGCAGGGCGGAGGAGAGAGACGGCGTCCCGGACGGCCTCGACCTCTCCTCCCTTATTGGTTCCGTCTTTCGCCGAGTTTGCTTCCCCCGGGTCCCGGCCGAGGAGTCCTGTCGGTAAGCCCCTTTATGCCTGTGTCTTTTCAGCACTTGGTCCTCCTTTTCGGGGAAACCCCCACCTTCATATAACGTGTATCTTTTTGTTTCCGGCTGTAGCGAGGACGCTTTCCGTGGGCCCCCTTCCTGCGGGGATCAGCCAGCAGGCAGTAGAGGAAAGACTGGCTGAGATGGCGAGGCTTCGGGCAGCTTTCGCGGCCTCCCAAGCCGGCCCAGGTGAGCCCACTGGCAATCTTCTCGTCCCTTCGGTTCCCCTTCGCTTCATGAGAGAAGGTTCTTGACATGGATACCCCTTCCCCCTTTCAGCCCCCATTGAAGAGTCTGCGCCCATACCTCCCTCGACTGTGGAGGAGACCGGTGTTTCCGGGACTGCGCCCCTCATCGAGAAGACGATCGAGATCCCACTTCCGGAGGCGGCGACCGAACAGGGTGATTCCCCTCTCAGGTTCAAAGTCTCGCACCAGGGGTTTTTGCCAAGAGCATTTCCCTCTTCTTCCTCCCCTCCCCTCTAGGGTGTGATTCCCTCTATCTCTCCCCATCTCCTTCTTCCTCCTTCTTCCCCCCTCTCTAGGGTGAGACTCCCTAGGGTTTCTTACAGGTTTCTTGCTTCTCAATCTACTGGGAGGCGACCTCCCCAACCACTCTTCAAGCTCGGAGTTCATGGATCGAAGGTTGCTACAAGTTCGGGGAAGATAGCCCATGCTGCCATATGCATCAGTCTGGGTCGTCTGTCTACAGAATTGGGCCGGAAAGATCAGGTTGGAACCCCTCTGTCCCGTCCTCATACCCCCCAAGCCTCTTCTTAACTTTTCTTCCTCTCCCTGTCACCAAGACACCCCCACAAACCTCATGTCAAAATTCGTCCATTTGAGGAAAATCCCTTTGTAAGCCCTTTTGTTGCGCAGACTGCCCCTGTGCAGACCTGCCAGAAAACCAGAGCCGCAAAGAACCTACAGGAACGCCCCCTTACCGACCTCAGATCGCCATGTCCTCTTCATAACGTTTCTTCCCCTACCTGTTACGAAACCAACCGCCCTGGTTTCATCTAAAGATCTATTTAGGGTGAAAAGTTTCCTTTGTAGCTACTTTTGCCGCGCGGACTGATGCTACAGTATGCTCGCGGGACAGAGCTACAACCCTTTCAAAGGGACCTCCTTGCAATCATCTTTTTTCGACCTGAGACTTTGAGGACCACCTATACACACCTCCAGACATCCCCAGAAATTTCCTCGAGTCTCCAGAAGTCCATTTTCTTTTTAGGTCCACGCTCCCCAAAGTCAACCCACAGTTCTGTCTGCAGGAAGACAGAACTGAAACCCACAACTCCCACCACCCTCCTCGCCCAGAACTCCCACTTAACACCCCACCGCCACTTGGCCTCACCATAGCCCCCTCAACCACCCTCCTACCAGAGAAAATCCCGCCCCTAACGCTGCTCCGAAGCCCCCGTACCGGCCATTCTTCCACCGCCTATCACTGTTACAGCAGACCGGCCAGATTGCGCAGCGGCGGCCACAAAATTCACCACGGTCGCCACGGGGCTCGTTTGCGGCTCTCCTTCCACGGGCGTCGCAGGGACACCCCCCAAAGAGTCCACGCCAAGTTTGGTGACCCGCGGACGCTCTTAGAGGGGCGTACATAGCTCAGCTCCTAGCTGCTACCCAGCTCCGGGCAGATTGGCCAGCAATCTGCCCGCCCACTCGACGGCCGCACCGGAGCTTCTCTCCCGTGTCGACGGCGTCCGGCGCCCACCTGAGCATCCAGCAGCCCTTGCTGCTCATCTCCAGGGGTCGTGCTTCCTCCTTGGCGCCCGGTGTTCACCTACATTGCTGCGAAGTTGGACCGGTTCGTGAGTACCTTCGTCGGCGACCGCACGTGGGCGACTACTTCACGCTGAGGCGGAAGTCCTGGTAACTCTTCTGGAAAAACATCTGGAAAGTCTTGGACAATAGGAATGTCCTTAATCTCGATCCGTTGATCAGAGGATGCATGAATAAAAGCTAGAAAAGCTTCGCATCCACGTCTCAATAACTTATCAGCACGAAGGGTCGAGATAAAAGACACCGAACTAGGGTGTTTCACTCCCTTGAAGAATAATTCAGGATGCTTAGAAAAAGACACCGAACAAGAATTGCAATGAACGTTGACCTCATATTGAGCTAACCAATCGGCTCCTAGGATTACATCGTAATCCTTCATGTCTATGCAAATCAAGTCGGCTGGGAAATTCTGATCATTCACCATAACCTTAATAGAAGGATAATAATGCTGAATAGCTGAACTGGACCCAATAGGGGTTGATATTTCTAACGGAGAATTCATCAAAACAGGTTCCATAGCTAATGACTTAGCAAATCTCCGGGAAATAAAAGAATGTGTTGCACCAGTATCAAATAGAACAAAAGCTGACAAGTTGGATATAATGAGAATACCTTCAACAAGTCCACCATCCTCGGAGATACCCTTTTCCTTTATGTGAAGAGCCTGGAGCCTGCCTTGAGGCTTCTTGACATTCAGAGGTTTTGCCGGGATAGCTTGTTCTGATAGTAAGGGGCAGTTGGGAATGCGGTGCTCCTTACTTCCACATCGCAGACATGCGCCTTGCTTGCGCCAACAATCCTCCATTTTGTGACCGGGTCGATCACAATATCGGCATACGCCCTTAAATGGAACCACAGAATTAGGTTTCTTGTCTTCTTGTCTTGGCACCTTGCCCTTCCACGAACCAGACCCAGAACTAGAACCAGAACTAGTGAAAGGTCTTTTCTGGTTAGGGCCAGTGCCAGAATCAGGCTTATCATTCTTGAATGCCTTCGGTTGATTCTTCTTACTACCTTGACCACGAATCCTTTCTGTCATTTCCAGTGTATCTTCTAGTACTTGTGCCTTTCTGACCATTTCAGAATATGTAGAAATTTCCAATGGTGCCAATTGATTAATATAATGAAGTCGAAGACCATTAAGGAAACGCTTCGCCTTCATTTTCTCAGTTGAAATAAGATGTCTCGCATAACGAGAGAGTCTTGCAAACTGGGCTTCATATTCTGATACCGATAAGCTTCGCTGCTTCAGGGCTGCAAATTCTACGGCCTTCTTCTCTTGCACTCGGTCCGAAAAATACTTGTCATTGAAGAATTCCTCGAATTCCTCCCACGAAACTTGTTGGTCACCGAGAGTCGGTTTAATAGATTCCCACCAAGTACGTGCATCACGTTCCAGTTGGAAAATGGATAAGAGGACACGCTCTTGGTCAGTGCATTGCATGACCTCAAAAATCCTTGCCATCTCATCGAGCCAGTTCTCTCGCGCAGATAATCCACGATCTGTTCCTGAATCTTTTCGCAGCGGGAACTCCAGCGTTTGGCGTGGGCGATCTGTTTCACGCAATCGCGCAATCCATGAAAACGCAGGACGCGCGGCGAAGCGCGAAGTTGGGCGCGCAATTCATCGCGCAATCGCGGAAAGAAAAACAGTTCCAAACTGCCGGTGGCTTCATGCACGAGCCGGTTCAAATCCGCGGCGCGTGTTTTAAGCTGGTTTTCAATCGCCGCCGTTTGTTCCTGTTCCGAGTAAAGGGTGAGGCCGATTTGACGCAGCACTTTTTCGAGCGCTTCGGCAAATTCGCCGACAGTCACGGTCTGGCGGTCGAGTTCGGTTTTGAAATAATGAAAAACGGACGCGGCGGCGTGACGCAACATTTCCGGATCAATCGCGCCATTTGAATGGTCGGCGATCTCGATGGTGATCATGTCCGCCGAACACGGCACGCTTTCGCCATTGACGAGTTGAAACAGCAGGCAATCGGATTGCAATGCGATCATTTGTCGGCCTCCAGTTTTTTGACTTCCTGCACGAAGTCCGTGGCTTCCTGAAATTGGCGATACACGCTTGCGAAACGGACGTAGGCGACTTCATCCAACTCACGCAGACCTTCCATGACGAGTTTGCCAATAAATTCGCCGGGCACTTCGTTCTCAAATTTTTCCGTCACGACGGCCATGATGTGATCCACCAGATCATCGAGCGATTTGGAACTGACGGGACGTTTTTGACAGGCTTTGCGGATGCCGGAAATCAATTTCTCACGGGAAAATTCCTCGCGGCGGCCATCGCGTTTCAAAACCATCAAGCCTTCGTGTTCCACTTCTTCGTAAGTCGTGAACCGATGGTTGCATTTGAGACATTCGCGGCGGCGGCGGATGGTTGCGCCCTCGCGCGAGGCGCGCGAATCAATGACTTTATCTTCCTGACAACCGCATTTAGGGCAACGCATAAAAATCGGCTCAAACCACATCTAATTGTGGTGACATTCTTGTAACATACAGAATTTTGTGGTGTCAAGGTAGGGTTGTTCACAAAAATACCGTTTGAACGCGGATTTGAATGAAAAATGCCGGTTCAAATTTGAGTCGCCGATTTGAACCGATGAAAACCGCTCTTGCCTTCGCCATTTTTTCGGTTAAAATTTGCGACTCGCGTCGGGGAAATTTCCGCGCGCAAACTCTATCTTTTAATTTTATGGCAACAGCAAGCGATCTTCGCCGCGGCATGGCGATCAACTACAATGGCGACATCGCCGTCGTCCTCGACTTCCAGCACCGCACGCCGGGCAACCTGCGCGCGTTCGTGCAGGCGACGCTCCGCAGCATTCGCACTGGAAAATCGGCGGACATCCGCTTGAGTTCCACGGAAAAAATCGAGCCGGTGCCGATGATGACCACAATATTTTTTGTCGAGGAATTTATGATGAATTGTGCGTCTCAAAATCTCATTGGGTCATAAATTCTCTCACGGCCACGCAGGTTACCCTTATTATAACCTATCTAAGGGAGTGAGAATAAATGAAGGGGGTGAAAATAACAAAAGATCTACGGGGTTGAAAATACTGCACAGCGAAGAAGTTATGAGGGAATGGATGACCCTAAATATGAATAGGCCTTCAATTTTCGTATGGTTGCACAAATAGCTTCAAACGTACGTGAGAGAAGGCGTCGAAATATTTATTATAATAAAACTAATGGGAATGAGAAAGAATAGAGGAGGGAGTTGAAATAGCACATAAATGACATGTTTAAAAAATATTTTTTACCAAAAAATTTATGATGAATAGAGCGACTCAAAACTTCTCTGTGTTCAAACTCTCTCACGGTCAGGCGGGTTACCCTTATTAATCCCTATCGAAGGGAGTGAGAATAAATGACGGGTGTGAAATAACAAAGGTTCGGCGAGTTGAAAATGTTATACATTAAAGAAGTTGTGATGGAATGGGTGACCCTAAATATTAATAAGCCTTCAATTTTCACACAGTTGCACAAATGGCTTCGATCATACGTGAGAGAAGGCGTAAGTAAAATTATTATAATAAAACTGATGGAATTAATATGATGAATAGTGTGACTATGATCGAATAGTGTGACTATGATGGGCCTTTAATTTTTACACGGTTGCACAAATAACTTCAATCATATGTGTTGAAATTTATGATGAATAGTGTGACGTAAAACCTCACTGAGTCATAAACTCTCTCACGGTCACGTGGGTTACCCTTATTAGACCTTTTCGAAGGGAGTGAGAATAAATGAAGGGTGTGCAAATAATGAAGGATCAACGGATTTAAAAATATTATACATTGAAAAAGTTATGATGGAATCGGTGACCCTAAATATGAATGGGCCTTCAATTTTCGCACGGTTGCACAAATGGTTTCAATCATACGAGAGAGAAGGTGTTGGAATAATTTTTATAATAAAACTGATGGGAATGAGCAAGAATAGAGGGGGGTGAAAATAGCATAGATTTGACTTATTTAAAAAATATTTTTTACCAAAGAATTTATGATGAATAGTGTGACTCAAAACCTCACTAGGTCATAAACTCTCTCACGGCCAAGCGGGTTACCCTTATTATAACCTATCGAAGGGAGTGAGAATATATGAAGGGGGTGAAAATAACAAAGGATCGGCGGGGTTAAAAATACTATGCATCAAAGAAGTTACGATGGAATGGGTGACCATAAATATGAATGGGCCCTCAATTTTTACACGGTTACACAAATGGCTTCAATTATACGTGACAGAAGGCGTAGGGATAATTATTATAATAAACTTGATGGGAAGGAGCAAAAATAGAGGAGGGGGGGAACCGCAGTCAAATTTGCACCCCCAGCCCCAGCCACAGACCCGGCCCCACCTGGCCCCCCACGCATCTTCCACCCCTTCACAGGAACCGGCGCCAGCCACGGCGAAAACCGCACGGGCTGATCGATCCCCCCTTCATTGGAATAGTTCTCCACAAAGACCGTGAGCACCACCGGTCGCGTGAACGTATCGATGCGATCGATGAGCACATTAAAGGGCGCATTCCATCCTGCATGATACGCCAGCCGCCGCCCATTTACAAACACCGTCGCATTCTCGTCGACACTCGCAAACCGCAATTCCGCCTGCCGCACACCCGGCGCCACCGCAGGCAACACCGTTTGAAACCATGCATGCCCGGGCTTCTTGTCAAATGCATCGTCTCCGATCGCATAGGGCTTCCAACTCATGGAATCCTTACTCATCTTCCATCCACTCAACACCGTCACCGCCGGCGCTCCCCGAACCAGCAACGCACGTCCATACAGCCCCTTCCGCGCGACCGAATCCAATGGCCCCAGATAAGCCGGCAGTTTATCGCGTCCATCATGCGCCGTAAATACCGCCAGCAAATGCCCCCCGCGTGTCAAATGCAACGGGATCACACCGTCTTTTATCGCCACGGCTCCGAGCGACGCCCCATCTAAAAACGCCCGCGCCCTATCTGCTCCCTCTACCAGTAACGTATAATCGCCGGAACTATCTACAATCAAGGGCACTCTATACCATGCATCCGCCGTCGTATCTCCATCCGCCCCCATCTGCAGCGGCCATTCGCCCGACTTCCAATGAGAATCATCATAACCCACCATAGCATAACCATCGGCCGATACCCTCATCCAGTCGTGAACAACCCCCTTCGTCTCCATCGGGCGATACCCCGGGCCCCCAACATACTTCATAACATCATCCGCCCCAAAAACAAATGCATCCCCATCGCCCTCCGCCTCCATCCACCCACCAGCAAAAGCCCCGACATACGCAGGCCCGCAAATGATCTTATCATCGACAACCCAGGTCCGATCCGCCATCGACCGATCCATCACCAACACCCGCAACCTGCCGGCCCGGTACGTCCCAACCGTAGCCCCCACCGTCACCGCCAACTCCCCGGAAGAAAAACGCAATCGGCCATGTTCACCCACTGCCCCATATACGATCAAGGTATTCCCAACGATCCCAAATATCCGCAGCGTATTTCCCCTCAGCATCCGAAACCGCCGTACATAAGGAAAGATCTCCCCGGGCTGCAACATCACCGTATCACCATCAACAACCGCCACCCGAACCGCAGAAGAGGCATTATCCAAAAACACGATGGACCCCGCCGGACCCCGCCGCTCATTCACCCGCACCGAATCACCTGCGACCAATCCACGCACCGTATCTCCCACGCTATTCTCCAACACCGGCGCAAAGCGTGGGGCGACTTCCTCGTTCTGATGAAACTGACCAGCAATCCCGACCGGGTGCAATGGTCTGGCCTGAACGACATCACCAACTGGACGCCGGGGACGGCAAACAGCGATTATCAGACTTTCCCCGATGGTGGGGTTGTCCAAGGCTCAAATGAGCAGACAAACCCGCTGATCTTTCAGGAAAGGGCAATCCGCAGGGCGACATTCGTTCCCGGATCGGTGGAGATTTTCACGTTCCAGAAGATTCATGATCTTCGGGGCGCGAAATCGGCGTCGTCCATCGCCTATCGCGGATCCTACGCCTTTTATGTGGATGAAGGTGGGTTCTTCCAGATCGCGCCGGACGGGTCTCTGGGAGAAATCGGCTTCGAGAAGGTCAACCGTACCATTTTCGGGGCCATGTCGGCGGCGGATATCGCGAGGATCAAGGGAACTGTCGATCCGTTTTTCTCCCGCGTCTACTGGATCATCAATCTGGACGGCGCTGGCACGTATGACACGATGCTGGTCTATGACTGGAACCTGACGCGATGGTCTCTGGTCAGAGTGTCGATCCAGACCGTGTTTCCGCTGGCTACGGTGGGGTACACGCTCGACGGCCTCGATGATGTTTCTACATCGCTGGATGCGCTGCCATTCTCGCTCGATAGCAAAGTCTGGCAGGGCGGTGCGCCGATCCTCGGGGCATTCTCCGATAATGGCAAGATGGGCGCGTTTTCAGGGCCGTCTCTTGAAGCGACGATCACCACAGGCGAGACCGGAGATACGACGGGCCAGATGGTCCGCGCCAGCCAGTCTTACGCGGTCGTGGACACCAACAAGGTTCATGTGGCCTACGGAGTGCGTCTCAGGCGCTCGGATGCGGTGACATGGCTACCTGAGCAAAAGCCGTCCGCGAATACCGGGCTTATCCGCAAGAACGTCAGGACGCGCTTTCTGAGGGCGAAAACCCGGATCAGCGCCGGGACGGATTGGTCCCAGGCGCAAGCCATAGATATTCCCCTGCAACCGGCAGGCTACCGATGAAAGAGGTCTATCTCACCACCGATTGGCCGCTCTCCCGTATCGAAAAGTACGGGAAGGAGATCACGGCGGCCATGAAGAAGATCGTGGACCGGTTTCCAGATGACGTGACGCTTGAAGGGATTCGCCATGAGCTTTTCAGCGGGGCGCAGCAGCTTTGGTTGATGCTGGACGATGAGAAATTCGAGGCGATGGCCCTGACCGAGATCAAGACCAACGAGGCGACGGGCAACAAGTCGATCATTGTGTCCGATCTGGCGGGTGAATTCGGTCCTGAGATGGTCCCGTTCATCGAGAAAATCGAGGAATACGGTCGGTCGGTCGGCGCGCATGACGTGAGGCCGATTGGCCGTCTCGGATGGTCGAAGGCGCTCAAGAAAATGGGATATCAGCCCATGGTAAAATAGTAAAAAAAAATTCAAAAAGGTGCCAGAGCAACCCAACCTGAGCCGACACGTGGGTGCATGTGATAAGATCTAGCATACCTCCACTATTGTGGGCGACCGGCTGAAGGTTCCCGTCGTTCAAGGGGAGCCCGGATCATGCCGACGAACGAAGCCGCCTGGCTGGCCGCCAAGCACGCGCGGTTGCAGGTGGGGCCCGCGCCCTACCCCGAACCCGGCGCCGGGGAGATCGTGGTTCGCAACCACGCCGTCGCGGTCAATCCGGTCGACTGGATGAAGCCCTTCATCGGCGACCTGGCGTTCAATTGGATCAAATATCCCTTCGTCCTGGGCTCGGACCTCGCCGGGGAGGTGGTCGCGGTTGGGGCCGGCGTCACCGAGGTGAAGATCGGCGACCGCGTGCTGGCCATGGCGGCGGGCAGCGTCAAGGAGCGAAACCGGTCGGCTGAAGGCGCCTTCCAGGCCTATACGGTCGTGCTGCCGCGCCTGACGACGATCATCCCGGACGCCGTGTCCTATGCCGAGGCCGCCGTGGTTCCCCTGGGCGCGACCACCGCCGCCTGCGGCCTGTTCCAGAAGGACCTGCTGGCGCTCGACCTGCCCACCGCCGGGCCCGCAAAGAAGAACCAATGGGTGATCATTTGGGGCGGGGCGACCAGCGTCGGCTGCAACGCCATCCAGCTGGCCGTGGCGGCGGGTTATGACGTCATCACCACCGCCTCGCCGAAGAACTTCGACTATATGCGCTCGCTCGGCGCGGCCGAGGTCTTCGACTACAACAGTCCGAGCGTCGTGCGGGACATGGTGGCGGCGCTAGCCGGCAAGGAGGTCGTCGGCGCCCTGACCATCGGGGCCGGATCGGTGCTGACCTGCCTCGACATCCTGCCGCAATGCCGGGGCCGCAGGTTCATCGCCAACTGCAGCGCCGACATCCCGTTCGGCGACATCAAGGGTTCGCGCATCACCCTGGGGGCGATCGTGAAGCTGCTGGGCGCGAGGCTGCGGGCCAACGGCGAGGCCCGGCGCAAGTCGCGCCAGAGCGGCGTCACCGCCAAGTTCTTCGACGCCAGCTCGGTGGTCGTCAACGAGATCGGCCCGGCCATCTACCGCGACTTCCTGGGCCCAGCGCTGGCCGATGGCCGCTTCCGCCCCGCGCCGCCGCCGAGGATCGTCGGCCAGGGCCTGGGCGCCGTCCAGACCGCCTTCGACGCCCAGCGTAAGGGCGTCTCGGCGGAAAAGATCGTCGTCGAACTGCCGTGAGCGCTCAGCCGAACGCCCCGCTTTCGCTCAGGCGGCGGTAGTCGGCTTCGTCCAGGCCCATGACGTCGCGCACCACGGCGGCGGTGTCTTCGCCGGGGCGTGAGACGGTGGCCGGGCCGGCGCAATCGGCACCGCTCATGCGGAAGGGGGCGATCTCTCCGCTCCCTTCGGGCGACTCGATCCCGATGAGGATCCCAGCCGCACCATCGATCGGCAGGAACGTCGCATAGTTGGGTCGCGCCGAGTCGAGCGTGGCTGCAACCGCCACGAGGGAATCAGGCAACGCCTCCGGCGAAGGCGCCCAGTCCATCTCGCAGACCGGGCGCCCATCGTCATCGGCGCTCGATGCGATTTCGCACCACGCGTTCTACTTGTCACTGGCTCGCATCAAGACGGCGGTGACGAGCGCGCCGTCGTTCCAGCTCATGTCCACGCTCCGGCGGCCGGGCGCACGGAGTCCTTTCACCGTTCCGGATTTCCAACCGGACGGCAATGCGGGCAGCAGACGCAGTTCTCCGGGCGTCGCGCGAAGAAGCATTTCCGTCATCGCGGCGACGCCGCCGAAGTTGCCGTCGATCTGGAACGGCGGGCATTGGTCGAAGAGATTCGGCGAACCTTTCGCGATGAGCATCGAAAGGAGCCGGTGCGCGCGGTCGCCGTCGTCGAGACGCGCCCAAAAGCAGGCTTTCCACGCCATCGACCAGCCGTTCGAGGCGTCGCCGCGACGCTCGAGAAAACGCTTCGCGCCTTCGAACAAGGCGGGGCTGGCGCGTGAGATTTCATGGCCCGGATGCAGCCCCCAGATCGGCGACGAGTGGCGGTGATGCGGCTCGGTCTCCTCATAGGGGCGTATCCATTCCATGATGCGCCCGTCGTCGCCGACGCGCGTCGGGGCGAGTTTGACGCGGGCCGCGTCGAGCGACGCGCCGAAGGCCGGATCCTCCCCGAGGATCTTCGCGGCGGCGGCGGTGTCCTCGAACAGCCCGCGGATGATCTGCATGTCGTACGTCGCGCCATAGGTGAGCGAAGTCCGGATTTTTTCACCGTCGGCCGCGCGGACGGCATAGCTGTTTTCCGGAGAGTTCGACGGGCAGGTCACGAGATGTCCGGTCTCCCGGTCCGTCACGAGCGTCGCGAGGAAGAACCGGGAGGCGTCCCGCATCACGGGATAATACTCGCGCAGGAACGCCGTGTCTCCGGTGTATTCAAAATGTGACCACAGGTGTTGGCAGAGCCAGGCGCCGCAGGTGGACCCCGATCCGGCCGAAAGGTTCGACGGCGAAGAGAAACCCCACGGATTCTGCGTGTGGAAACACAGCCAGCCGGGCGCGTCGTAATAGGATTTCGCCGTCGCTTCGCCTTTTTTCGCCGTCAGCCGGATCAGCCTGAACAGCGGCGCCGCGCAGTCGCCGAGGCCCGTCGGTTCCGCCGGCCAATAGTTCATCTGGAGATTGATGTTGCTGTGAAAATCCCCGTTCCAGGGCGTCCGGATCTCCTCGGCCCAGATGCCCTTAAGGTTGTTCGGCAGCGGCGAATCCGGGCGCGAACCCGAAATCAGCAGGTGTCTTCAACGCTACATGCGAGGCCTGGAACTGGACCAACATCCCTATCTTGTCTACCGCCATAACGATCAGGGCCATCCCCATATTCATATCGTCGCCTCCCTGATCGATGACCATGGCCGCCGGCTCAACACCCACCACCTGGCCGAACGAAAATCCGAACCCACCCGCAAAACCATAGAGCAAGAATTCCACCTCCAACGAACTAATGCAGCCACCAAACGCACAGAAGGCCCCGTCCACAAAGTGAATCCGGCCAGAGACGAACCCCTGGTCCATCAAATCCAGCGGGTCACTACCCATGCCGTCCAACAATACACCTTCG
Organism: Amorphophallus titanum; assembly: GCA_024336825.1. NCBI lineage: Eukaryota > Viridiplantae > Streptophyta > Magnoliopsida > Alismatales > Araceae > Amorphophallus > Amorphophallus titanum. The sequence continues at coordinate 17,782 of JANBPO010004388.1, read as the reverse complement.
GCAGCCTTCCCGAGTACAATGCCATCCTCCGTATGTATAATGTGTCCGCGGAAACCGGCGGCTCCGGCAGCAAGACCCGGCAGCATCAGGGCCTGTATTATACCGCCCTCGATGACCAGGGTCACAAGATGGCACCCCCTATCATGAGTTCCCGGATATCCGGCCGGCCCACTCTTCAGCGGCTCGAAAAAAAATTTGCAGAAGCACCAGCCAGCCGCCGTGAAACCATCCCCTCTATCCGGTCCCGCATTGATGCCGCCCTCGAACAACAACCCCGCAACATAAAAGAACTCAGCCATAGCCTGACCCGGCAGGAGATCGACATTATCCTCCCCCCGGCCCAGCCCCACCACGATCCCATCTATCTGGATCATCGTACCCGAACAGCCATCAGTGCCAGCAACCTGGGCGATAAATACAACGACATCGCGATCCTCACGAAGCTATCCCACATCAGCCAACAGAAGCATTCCCAACGACCGAGCCCGAACGCCAATGCGAAAAAGGAGACATTTCCCCACCGCAAAGCCGATCCCCCTTCATCCTCGTCGAACCCCGACCTGCAACCGTCCTTCAACCCCCGGGTCAGCCAACCCCTCAGCGTCCTGATCGGTGGTGACGATCCCGGCACGACACCAAATATCCGCCAAGCACAAAGGCCAAAAATGTAAGCCATGGAACCCATACAACCCAGCAACGACCATTCATGGAAAGACCTCCGAACCGCTGCCGGTATCGCCGCTGTCCTCCTGCTCCTGCTACACTACTATTACTACTGTCACCTGGCCTTTGATATGCAACACCTCACCAGTAACATTGCCGACCGGTTCGTCAGCAACCTTGCCAACCGCGGCCTGTTCCGGTCTCCCACGCTCACCTTGTTTGCCGCCTTAGTCTGCCTGAGCGGCACCCTACTGGGAGCCCCCATACCCTACCGGGCCCCACACCTTCGCCGAAACCTGCAGCGGCTGATTATCGGTGCGGCACTTTATTTCGGAGCCGTTTGGATATTGGATACTGACAGCTCCGCCAACACCCGCGCCCTCCTGTATATCAGTTGTACCAGCGTTGGCCTCTGCATCCTATACAACAACCTCAAAAACCACTGTTGGCCGGGGCGGGGATCCCTACTGAAGCCCTAATAAAACCAAATGAAGAGATCGAAGTCTTTGACCTTAAAGATGATATTCCAGACTTTGTCGACCTTCAGCCAGCGCCCCCGGAAATAGAAGACGGAGGCCAAGCTACAGTCGATGAGCTGATAGAAGTCAATCTGGGAAATGTGGATGACCCTAGGCCGACCTTCCTCAGTGCCCAGTTGTCTGCTGAAGAACAGAAACTGTATATCTAGCTACTGCGAGAATACCAGGATTGCTTCACCTGGACCTACAAGAAAATGCCAGGACTAAGTCCCGCAGTCTCTCAACATGAGCTAGCAATAAGCCCCGAAGTCGAACCGGTGAAGCAGTCGCCACGGCGCATGAGGCCAGAGCTCATCGCGTAGATATGCAAAGAAGTGGACAAGCTCATTGATGTGGATTTTGTCGAAGAAAATCAATACACCACGTGACTGGCTAACATTGTGCCTGTGAAGAAGAAGAATGGACAGATCCGAATATGTGTTGACTTCTAAGATCTAAATAAAACCCATCCTAAAGATGACTTTTCGGTACCAATAATGGAGGTCATGATTGATGCCACAATTGGCCACGAAGCTCTGTCATTTATGGACGGATCGTGTGGCTATAACTAAATATGGATCGCGGAGCATGACCGGGTCCATACTACTTTCCGGACTCCCAAAGGCATTTACCACTACAAGAGGATGCCGTTGGACTAAAGAACGCCGGCGCAACCTATCAGCGGGCGATGACCAGAATATTTGATGAACTGCTTTACCACAAGGTCGAGTGCTACATAGATGACTTGGTAGTCAAGACCAGAAAGAAAGAAGACCATCTGCAAGACCTCCGAGTTATTTTTCAGAGGCTAATGCTGTATGAACTAAAGATGAACCCTATGAAATGTGCGTTCGGAGTATCAAATGGTAAATTCTTGGGCTTCGTTGTCAGATATCGGGGAATTGAAATAGACCCCACAAAGATCAAAGCAATTCATGAGTTACCTCCACCAAGGAACCTCTCCGAGCTAAGATCTCTACAAGGCCGCCTGACGTACATCCAGCAGTTCATATCCAACTTGTCAGGGCGATGCCAGCCTTTTCACAAGTTAATATGAAGGATGTTCCCTTTTACTGGGATGAAGATTTCTAGGGCCTTTGATAAGTTGAAGGACTATCTGAAGACTCCTCCAGTGCTGGGCGCGTCGGTGAAAGGACGACTGCTGGTATTGTACATAGCAGCATAGCAGCCACATACAACTCCCTAGGGGCAATGTTAGCCCAGAACAATGAGGAAGTGAAGGAACAAGTCCTCTACTACCTGAGTCGAAGACTAGTTAGAACTAAGAAAAGATACACCTACATTGAGAAGATCTGCCTGGCACTGGTCTTCGCAGTCAAGAAGCTCCGACACTATATGTTGTCGCATGAAATCAAGCTGATCTCCAAGGCAGATCCGCTCAAATATATCATGTCTCAGCCGGCACTCAAAGGTCACCTGGGTAAATGGGCGGTGATCCTTATGGAGTTTGACATCTCCTATGTGCCGCAAAAGGCCGTCAAGGGCCAAGCTATTGTAGACTTCTTTGTTGAGCATCCAGTGCCTGAAGACTGTCTGCTGGAACTAGAGCTTCCTGAAGATGAAACCCTAGAAGTCAGCTAGGTGCAGCCCTCCCCATGGCAGCTGTACTTTGACGGTGCTACCAGAATTGACACCCCAGCTACTGGGTCAGCCAGAGTCAGAGCAGGGGTAGGGATAATCCTAAAATCTCCTGAAGGAGAAGTCATCTACACATCCTGTTCAATAAACAAGCCATACACAAACAATGAAGCAGAGTATGAAGCCCTGATAATTGGGTTACAGATTACCCTGTCCATGGAGATCTAGATGTTGGAAGCATTCTGAGATTCCATGTTAGTTATAAAGCAGCTGGAAGGAGAGTTTGATGTGTAGAAGCAAGAGCTCCTCCCCTACTACCACCTGACACTTCGCTTGATGGCGAGATTCTATTTCATCAAAGTCAAGCATATCAATCGGGGACAGAATGCTCAAGCGGATGTCCTCACAAAGCTGGCTAGCTCTTTGGCAATTCTGCCAGATGCAAGCCTTAATGTAATGGTAATTAATCGACGACAGGTCCCTTAACAGCTCGTGGCCAAGGAGGGCGATCATGTTGGGGTCGTACTAGGACATGGATCGAGGAGATAGGAGCAATTTTGGCGCTTGAGTTCTACTTCCCTCTTCTTCTTAATCTGGCTCAAGGGTAGGTTGTCTCTTAGGCTTAAGTAAATTAATTCATCAAATCACATTCATATGCATGAATAGATGCCATTAGAACAATTTAGCCTAATTTTTATCACCCCTATTCTTCGTATTTTGAGATTCATGCACGGCGTGCCATGGTTTTGCCGTAGGGTTCTATTTAGGATCTTTGCCATCACAAGGACTGTGTCATTAACATGGTGCCTCGATAGACGACTGCGACCACACTTCGTCTATTTTAAAATAAAATATATTATTGTGCATGCGTCTATGTGACTAGACACATCTATGTTATCGTGTCCATTCCCCGCAACATGATCATGCTTGTTCTTTCTATCGTGGTTTCTTGCATCGCCAGATCGGGCCTCCCTTCCAGACCGTGTTCCTATCGCAGCTCCTGATAAGATCGCATTCTGTCACGGGTTTCCAAAAGCCCTAGTTTCATTCCAGCATGATTGTTAGCACTGTTAGTGTCTAAAAGTATATTTTTCATTCATTCAACCAACTAAATACTTAGGTAAGTCATGAAACAAGATTCATCGCACAAGTTCTTTTTATGATACGTGTCCTCTTGATTCCTTGAAATGGTTGTTATCTCCATGTCTCTAATTAGATAAAAGAGTAGATCTTGTTAACATGAATGATCATGTCATCCTATCCTAGCTAGTTAATTGTTTTGATAAATGTTATCAATATATCATATTACCTTCTCATGGATTATTTCGTTTGAGGGTCATGTCACTCTGGTGGCATCGATCTACCACTGCTATCATTTTTTAATGTTTTACACACCCTCAATTCTTGTTGAAGTTAGGACCCTCTGCCAGATACTCCTTCCGTCGGACTAGGACTTCTTCATCAAGGTCTCTGTAAGTCTCTGTGAGCCTTAGATTCCTACAAGGACACCGAGCTAGTTGTATCACAAAAATTTTGAAACCCCTAGAATTCTCATCCTATTGGTGTAAGCTAGGGTTCGATCGGCCTTTGGAATGGCAGAACAAGATTCTGTCTAAGCTTTGTTCAGTCCATTCTGAACGCGGTGGACCCAGAGACTACGTTCAGCTTTGGGTTCCAGAAGGTGACTAACCTAGAGACCGCATTTCGGTGTGCCTAATTTGAAGTTGTGCGCCTATCTTAGCTGCGCCTGAGGTCCATGATGCCTCTATTTAACGCATCATCATGACCAAATGAGTTCATATCAATTATGTGACTCCCTATGTGTGACCATTATTCACCTATTCTAGTCACATCGTGCATAGGTGACGTGTCTTTTTGGTCGCGTCGCCCAAATATGACGCGCTCATTTCCTGGTCTTCATACACACCGCATTCATGTCAATGTGGCCTGCACCTAGACCGCGATCAACCTAGCTTTTCGATATTTGTGGATTCTACATTTGTTTTGAATTCAACCTTTCTGGCCATTTCCCTTAGTACCCTTGACTACCCGGGGTATGCACTAATTGCCCTTACTTGTAAGCTTAACGTTGGTATTCATCTTGATTTTTGTGATACCACTCCTGCCAACTCAGAACTTGTTGTCTCAGCTCGAAGCATGTGGTATAGTTTGCGTTGACTGTACTGGCAACGTCTGCAATTGAGACGGGACTTGCAAAAGGGATTTGGGAGCGGTCGGGAAGGGTGTTAGTTGCACTGGCGTCGTGGAGCAACCTGAACCCGCCAGGCAGAGTATCACTAGGAGAGGGGATAAATACCGGTATCTCTTTTTCAATGGTAGCTCCTTTTTCCCGAATCACTGCAATCTGATTAGTAAACTTAGTTTCAACCTCAAGGGTGATAGTCTTCTGACCAGTAACAAGGTCATGAGCTATCACCCTTTCTTTTTGCACTGACGAATCCCATTTAGCTTGTATGTTATCCTGACCTGCATTGTAGGCAAACCAAGCTACTACTCCAATGAATACTACATACCCAAGGAGTAACCAAACCTCGCTAGGAATTCTTTTTAACAGATTAAGTATCTTGAGGAAGATTAAGCTCACTCTTTTTCAAGCCCCTCTGTTTAACCAACCGGAAGAATACAAATCCACTACCCGCCAGTGCCAAGGCCTTGCGAACAATCTCAGGAAGGTAATCCCTGACCTCAACCGACAGCATAGGGAGGATAGCATAACTGGCCTCTGCAATCCTATATACCAACTCAGGGCCGGCAATCATTAGACCAGCCCACCACAAGGACCACATTTTATGGGCCTTGTTCCACTCATCTACTAACCACTTTGCCATTCACCTGTCCTCATTTGATCTGCCATTCTGCTCGCACGCCCGGGAGTTTGTTTTGCCCACTTGCTCTTGAGCATCTGATCCCCGGCCTCTTTGTACTTGCCCGAGTAAACTAAGCTGAGCGTAGTCGTGAATCCAGCCAGCCCATCGATTCCCATCTGAAATGCCATCCCTATAAGCACTGCCTGACGGGCATCGTTGAGATTCTTCGACCATGGCCACCTAGCCTCGATTTGAGATTGAATCTTCTTAACTCTATTATTAAGCAGATAAGTAGATTCTTCCTTAGTAATCCCGCCACCTTTGCGGGCATCAATTAAGATGCCCACTCCGATAGTCCAATAGCCTAGATGATCTTGGTAAGCGTACAGCTTCTCACCTTCCTCATCCCTTAGCTGGCTAATAATATCTGGCATCACGGATCCTCAATTGGGTATGAAGTAGGCGGTGGCGGGACTGTCGGAGCGCCGGGAACCCAGACCGGAGCCGGCATAGGTTGAGTCCACGGAGCTGCTTGGTTGTCCGCCGTCCCTCGGACGAAGTCCTGAGGGTGGCGGGGTTCCCAGTGCTCGCGACAAACAAAGTAACCTTGCCAATGCCTAATCACATCGAAGGCCTTTCTCTTTCGCCCGCACTCAAAACATACTACATTCCAACTACCAAGTTCTAGATAATCATTAGGACCTTTTTCCTGTGTCACAGCGTACCTCCGCCCTTCTTAGCCCTCAACTTCTTTTCCTCTGCATCTACTTCCTTCATCTTCTCAGCCACATAGGGACCTACCAAGGGAACTAGATAACGCCACGCAGCCGGATTCAAAGTAGCAATGTCAGTCCACATTCTGAACGGAGGGGTAAACATCTCAGGAATAGCCTTGTGAGGCTCTGGAGCAATAGCCCTGGCATTCTTATTCCCCTCCGCTCGACGCTGCTTAGCTTCCTCACTAGTTACACCAAAGATGCGATCCTTGGTATACTCATTAACACCAAAGGTTTTAATCATATTCAGAGGAATATCAGACAGACTAACCTCCAAATCCTTTGGATCATTACCACTGAGAATGCTTACTCCATTACTAAGAACCTGCTTAATCAAATCAGATGCAGTACCAGCAACTCCAAGTGCAATACCAAGTTGGGCAAGTTTCAGAGAGCCTTGTGCAATCTTACCCTGCCTGATCAGATTAATACCATCTCGTCTAGCCAGGTCAATCTGCTTAACCATGAAAGACTTAAGTACCAATGCAGACCTGCCGACATTGGGACTATCCATCCACCATTGAGGCATTTCAAACCTAGTAACTGGTTGCGATCGAGAGAGTTCCATGAAAGCAAACTCCCGAGTCAGGTCAGTAAACTTACCAGACTTCAACTCACTGATCAGTTTATTGGTATCTTCTCCGAAAGACTTGTAGTACTTATTAGCAAACTTCAATTGCCCCGATTCACTTTGCACGGCATTCCTAGCCCGGGCAATAGCAGCATTGAGTGCAGTGTTCTTACCAAACTCATCAATGCCGGAGAACAGTGAATACTTAAACATCTTATTCACGTACCGGGAGGACTTACTCTGTGATGCAAACTCAGCCGTGATAGAATCAACCAATCCAAAGTCTTTCATGTCGACAAACTTCTTACCGGTAACCTGACGAACAATAGCCTCCATGGTAGGACGCATACCTTGTAGATAGGTCTGCATAACTACATCGCCCATCTGAGTAGCGGCTGACCAGAAGTTACCAAGCAGGCCAGCAGTACTAAGGTTCTTAGCTTCTCGAACAATCCAGGCTGGAGCTTCATCCTTGAACGTTGACTTTAGAAGCTTGCCGATCTCATATGCATCATCATCTGAAAGCTTACCAGACTTAACTTCCTCCGCCAGCATGTTGTTAATAGAACGTTCAGTGTCAAGAAATTCCTGCTTACCCTTGACCATATTCTTAGCGGATGCACCGAACAGCTTAGTCTTATTCAGATCTTCAACAGCCGACCTAATATAAGTGTGCAGCGATTCAGCGGGACTGGCATAATACTGAAGAAGCTCTGGAGTAATTTCCTCAATCTTACGAGTCTTAGTCCATCCGGGTTGAGTACTACGCTTATCGGCAAACAGAATCTGATTGATAAGTGCAGACTCCTCGGCTTGATTAAGGCCTCGACCATTCTTTCTCATTGACTCAATGTCAGCTTCTTTGAGTCGATCAGCAATGGTCTGAGCTTCTTGTTTATCAATAGCCTTAAACAACCCCTCTTTATCCTTGATAATGCGGGGGAAGTATTCACTCTTACCATCCTTGATAAAGCGCTTATAGGATGCGAGTTGATCTCCAAGACTATCAAGAGTAGACCTAACTTTCTTATACCCGTCAATCAACTCAGAGTCGCCAAGATGGTCAAGCAACTTCTTAATAACAACAGGATCGCCAGTCAAGACTGCTCGAGTGACTACATCCTGTACATCCTTTGGCATCCGATTAAGACGATTAACAAATGGATCTACTTGCTTAAAGTGAGTATGAATGTCCTCTAGATTCTTCCGGAACATATTCAGTACAGCGCGATGGACAGTCGGAGACTTCTCCATCACACGGCTGGACACTGAGCCAAGGCCATAGTCAATACCCTTAAGAGCTTGAGTGCCGACCTTACCGCTCAACAGTAGTGCAGCTGCCGCTCCAACTGCCATCTTACCAAGACTGCGGAATGCATCATAGTTAGACAACTCACCACGAAGTAGTTTATCCTCATCTTCCTCTGACAGATAAGATGCCACAGCCATACCGCCAGCAATGGTTCCACCAACCTTAAGAACTTTCTTCAAGTCCTCAACATTAACCTCACCACGTTGGCCTCGAGGAGCAGTTCGCAGCCCCATCTCACTCTTAGCGGCTTCCGTCAGCATCTCCTTACCGCGCTGAATGCGGCGCTGAACAGTGCCTAGAGGAGTGTTAGTCATCTGAGCAATCTCAACGTCAGTATAGTTCTCCAACTGAGACTTAACAATAGCATCCTTAATCTCAGGGGGCAGCTTATCAAATGCTCTTTCAAGCTGACCAGTTACCTGATCCCGGATAGCAGCATTCTCAGGAGTATCAAAGACCTCAGAACCTGCACCGCGCTCAAACACCGTTGCGCCCTGTCCGACTTCACCAGAATAGTCATCACGAGCTCCTGGGATTTCATCAGACACCATGCGATAGTCAGCACCCCGCCGACTAGCATTCATCTTATCGATGGTATCCAGTGCTTGATTGCGGGCGATCCTCTTAACCCACGCACCGAAGGGAGCATCCTTACTATAGGAATCCAGACTCTGGAATACCTTAAGGAAGGTTTCCTGAGCTACGTCCTCAGCGTCAATGCCCAACTTCGGACCAGCTTCTCGAAGGAACTTATTAACATATCGAGCCGTATCCTTGAAGTATGTATCATACAGGTTCTTCATAGAACCCTGATCGCCTTCAAGAGCCTTATTAACCCAACCTACATCGCGGGTAATAATATCAGAGGTTTCCAGCTTATTAGCGAGCTTGCCATTCTTAACAAGCATGCCAACAATGTCACCATCCATAGAGATAACACCGGACTGGCGCATACGATCTAGTACACGACCGCCGCCTACCGGCAACAACAGCCCGGCCAAACCGCCCAGGACACTATTCTGCATCCTAGATTCATCAGGAGAGAATGTATAAGCTAGACCAGCACCAACACCGACTGCACCTACGCGCGCAAGTAGCCGGGGATCAACCTCACCACGCTGCCACTTAGGCATGCGCAACTGAGATTCCCGGCGCTGGATCTTGTTGAGAGTTTGCTTGATAGTAGGATCGTCTTTAGTATAGAGAGCTTCGAGATATTCCTCGTTGCTCAACTTCCTATTAGCTTCCCACATCTTATTATCATTCAGAGCTTCCTGATGAACATTCTCAAACTCTTGAGCGTTGCGAGCATTGACTGCGTTGTCGAAGTCTTCCTGCCACTGAGCCTTCTTAGAGGCCGTCTCCAACGAAACCCGCTCCGCGTCGGCCTGCGCCTTCTCGGCTGCGGCCTGCCGCTCCGCCGCGTAAGCTGCCCGGCGATCACTGCGTTCCTGCGCAGCGAACTCGAAGTACTTACGAGACTCAGGGTCACCCTCGTATGCAGCCTTAGTTTCCTTCCTCCATTGAGTAAGCCACGCCTTACGCTCAGCCTCAGTCTTGATGCCGAGCATCTGATCGATACGGTTCCTAACAGATCGATCAACCTTAGACATTGGGCTGTTAGATACAAGGTCTTCCAACTCTACATCGGCAGCCGCGCGATCCTTTAGGATTTGGTCATAGGTTCCTGCCAGCTTACTTCCACCGGTGTCAGCAAGGTGAGCCTTAGCGCCTCGGAGGAAGATACCACTAGTAGCACCGCCGGCCACTGCGCCCAACATAGCCATCATCTTAGCTTCGTTGGTGTTGACCTCACCAGTTTGTGCATAGGAGGTAGCAGCCGACTGTGCATATGCCATGGATGCAGCAGTACCGCCAGCATCCAGAATCCGGTCAGCAATCTTAGCAACCCTCGCAGCCGTGGTAGCGGCCTCAGCACCGCGTACCAGTTGGATAGGCTTAGCGCCGATACCGACAGGCGCAAACATCATCTCAGGATCAGCCATCAGAGCGTTGGCCAGCTGAGCCCCGAACCTACCCGGATCATCCTGTGCAGACTTGCGAAGGCTATCCCACAGAGCGCCAATCCCCTCATCACTCTTAGCAGCCCGTTCATCGATGGCAGTTTGGGCAGCCTTAATCTGAGCTGGGGTATAGTTCTCAGGGTTGGTTACAGTCTCATAGTCCTGCTGAACCTTACGCGCCTTGTCAAAGTTTTGACGTGCAATCTCCGGTCCGTTGGCTAGGATGCTAAGGAACTGTGCCGGGATGGAGTCTCGAGTAAACAACTCCATGGGATTCTTCAGATTGGCAATGAATCCCTTAGCTGTGTCAGGCGGAGCAAGATCACGGAACCGCTGGGGCAGGAGTTCTACCTGACTAGGATCATCCTTAATCTTCTGCTGCCACTCAGCACGTTCCTGTTCATAGGACTTAGCAGACATAGTCCGAGTCCCATACTGCTGCTTGAACTGCTCAAACGGCAGTGGAGCTTTGCTAGTAGCAACATGCTCCTGATAAGCCTGCTGGAGTTCCTTGTCGTTTAGGGGAACCTCAATAGTCTCTCGATTCAAGATATCTTGCAGACCATTCCAGCCGCGCTGAATAGCTAGCTTACCCTGACGAAGGGTCTCTGGGACACCGAACTTGCTAACATTAGCAAGAATGGTATCAACCAGATTCTGATCACCTTCAACAGACTTAACAGCCTCAGCCGGAGTAACCTTTACAGCATTAACAGGGGGCGTTGTACCAATAGCATCTTCAAAGGAGAACGAACCATCGTCCTCTGCAACCGGAGATGCAGTTGGTAGGGTAACATCCTCGCCCAATTCTTTAGCGATGGCAGTCATCTTAGCCATCACTTCAGATACATATTCCTTAGTCTTAGGGCCATGCTGCTCCTGATCAGGCCCAGCAAAGTGATGAGCAATAGCCCAATCCATGCCCTTACTCAGCTGCTCTTTAAGCTGCTTAGCAGCTGCATTAGCAGACTGGTCTACATTATAAGGATCAATACCCAAACCCTTGGCAGTTGAATCCAGGTATTGAAACATTCCCTCAGCACGTCCGTACTTAGTTGGCTGGCCCAAGGCATTGGAATCGTAGCCAGATTCCTGCTTGGCAAGTGCCATCAGCAGGGACACTGGAATACCATTTGCCTTAGCCGCCTTAGTAATAGTATCACGGACTGAGAGGTCCGAGGGAAGCATGCTACCACTCTCGAGAGCTACGGAGGGGTAGGGACCATAGCCAGTACCACTATCATCTGCTGGCTGGTTACGAGGTGCAATCTTAAGAGGCTGCACCGCATCTTCAAAGCTAAAAGACTCTGCCATTTTAATTCCTGTGTTCCAAATTGGAACAGTAGTTATTAAGTATTAATCCTTCACAAATTTAGTACCATCCCACTTCGCAATTCCTTTGGAAGTAGTATAGTATGCACCAGTCTTCATCTGGTTCTTACTCTTAGGCAACTCTAGCGGTGACAGCGGATCAGTACCCTTACCTCGGAACTTACCGCCCGGAGTCTCCTCAGTCGTAGAACTAAGCCCAAACCAACTCGGCTTAGTAATCTTAAGAGTCTCCCAATCTCCAGCAGCCTGGCTAGCCATAGTTGCTCGGGTTATAGCAGTATTCCAATCCATTGCCTTGTTACTCTTAACCATCTCCTGCGCACGAGATGCGATATCCTGAGCGCCTGCCTCAAAGGCTACATACTCAGGATCATCCTTGGTAGGCACCGTGCCATTGAAGATCAGATTAGCCACTGCTGTCCGGGCTGACTTCATCTCAGCCTCAGACGGGGCACTAGATGGTTTATCCTTACTGGTCTTACCATCCGTCTTAATCTTGTTCTCGTACTCCCTTTTCCGCATGTCCAAGTTAGCCTTGGCAATGTCAATAGTTGCACGACGGTACTGAGCAAGGTCAACAGCATTCCGAGCATCTCTTGCATCCCCATTAACTCGAAGCTGCAACTGTGCTCGATCATTAGCAGTCATTGCCTTCTCATTAAAGAACGCGGCCGCATCCGGGCTATACGGAAGATCTTTCAGCTTAGCCCAATTATCCTCTCCAAGGATCTGGATAATCTCAGGCTGCGCCTCAATCATCTGCTTACCATATTCCCACTCATTCTCATTCTTGGCCGTGCCCATAGCCTGGCTAAATACACTACTAGCCTTAAGGATATTATCCAAGCGAGTCTTGTTCTGCTCATCTCCCTGAGCAGCAATCTCGCCTTCCCTCTTCCTAATATCCACACCAGCCTTGAGGTAATCCATACCTCGCTTCGGTGCACCTCCCTTAATCATAAGGGCGCCAAGCTGCTCAAGGGGACTAGCAGCGCTACCAGTACCATCATCCTGAATCAATGATCCACTCTGACCCGTACCATTACCCTTAGCAATATCACTCAGCTGCTTTAGGGCATCGGCTTGGATCTGATTCTCCTGCTCAGTCTGCTGAGCATCTACCTCTGCCCCACGTGCCTGCGCATTAGCTAGTCTAGTAGCTGCCTGCTTATACGCTTGGTCATTGGCAAACTCAATACCTTCCAAGCCTACCCGAGAAAGGTCAACTGGCATAAGTCCTCCTTAGGTACCCGACGGCTTGTTGAACTTACCGGCAATGGTAGTAGCCAAGTTGCCAATGTTATTAGCCAGTCCTGCCTGCGCACTGAGTGCATTATCATTAGCATTGCTAACAGCGCCAGTACTAGATCCATAGACATTAGCAGCGGTCTGAGTACCAGTAGCCGCACCGGCCAACACAGACAGATTATCAAACTCCTGTTGGTACGCTGCAGCGCCCGCATCAGCGGCCGCGATAGCGGCGTTTCCGGAGCTTGTATAGCCCTGAGCCGCCATGGTCCGTTCTGCTGCTTGCAGCCTCGCCTTGTACGTGGCAGTATCAGTGATCGAGCTCGGATCATCGACAAGTGCATTAAGCTTAGCAGCTGCGTCAGCACGGTACTGCTTATACGGGTCAGCTGCATCAGCCGCCTGAGTAGCTGCCTTCTGTGCACTCTTTTGTTGTTTCTTAGCTTGAGACGTAGTATAGATAGCAGTACCTGCACCGATCGCAGCAGCTGTAATAGCAGCCATTAGTCGACCAACCTCTTAGTATAAGACCATTCACTAATGCGGTAGCCATTCATCAGGTAGAGATCTTCCGCAGCCTGTGGACTGGTTCTAAGTCTAACCATCTGAATAGCAACTGCTCCCAATTCTTTGCACCGTTGCTCAAGAGCTTCAATGGCTCGGCGAGCGCCTGCTCTGCGGCGCCATCGACCACCTCGTCGCCTCCGCCCCGCAGTGCGAGCGCGCGGTCGTCGCGGTCCTCGGGGACCTGCTCCACTATGACAGCTTCGACAGCGTGACGCCGGCGAGCAAGCACCTGCTCGACGCCGACAGCCGGTATCCCAAGATCGTCCGCGTGGCGATCCGGGCCATCCGCTACACCATCCAGTCCGCGCTGCGCCGGCACGGCGAGGTGCGCGTCATCATCGAGATCGGCAACCACGACCCGTCGTCGGCCATCTTCCTGTCCGAGTGCTTGGCGAACATCTACGAGAACGAGCCCCGCGTCGTGATCGACACGTCGCCGCGGCATTTCCACTACTTCGCCTTCGGCAAGTGCCTCGTCGGCACCCACCATGGCGACAAGGTCAAACTGGCCGACCTGCCGCTGCTGATGGCGACGGACCAGCCGGAACTGTGGGGGAAGACCGAGTTCCGCTACTGGTGGACCGGGCACGTCCACCACGATCAGGTGAAAGAATTCAACGGCTGCCGCGTGGAAAGCTTCCGCATCCTGGCGCCGACGGACGCATGGGCCGCCAACAGCGGCTACCGCTCGCAGCGCGACATGAAGGCGATCGTGCTCCACCGGGAGTTCGGCGAGGTCGCGCGGCACATTGTCAATCCAGCCATGATTCGGGAGGCAGCATGACCGACTGGCCGACCCACCATCAACCTGCCCCGACGCGGGGCCGAACATAGGAGCATAGATTCATGGAAGACCTTATCCAACAGATCGGCCTGCCGATCATCGCCGTCGTGGTGCCGCTGCTTGTTGCCGGACTCAAGTCGATCCTGCCGAAGATTCCGACCGCTTTCCTGCCCGTTATCGCAGCCATGCTGGGCCCGGTGCTGGACGTGGCGATCGCGTTCGTCACCGGCCTGCCCCTGAC